>BDDA01000186.1:100314-166726 GCA_001662385.1 Chlamydomonas asymmetrica | reverse complement strand
CAACCCGCAAGAAGCGGCCGGCAGCGTCAGTGGCCGACGCGGCGTCGGGGGCCGAGACATACCCCCCGTCGCGCAGCAAGACCGCGACACCGCAAGACGCTTCAGTGCCTGGGTTATAGTAAACCTTGTAGCGCAGGGGCATGCCAGGGCCGTAGGCCTGGGCGAGCACCGACGTGAGAGCATCGGCATCAGCTAATTTAACCTCCTGCAAGCACACAACGTCAGGGCTAGCGCAGGCAGTACCGAGGGCATGCAAGAGCAGCGCCGCCCTGCGTAGGGTCCCCAAGCCATTGACATTCAAGGACAAAAGGCGGAGACCCGGCGCATGAGGCGTCACTGGGTCGCCCCCGCGCATGTTGGAACATGCCATTTTACTTGCTAAAATGGTAGTGCTGCTGCACCAGCTTCTGCACCGTCATGATCAGGTGCTGTGTCTTACCTGCGCCATGCATGCGGGGTCATGACAACCCCATGCGCCCTGCGTTTATGCCCTCCCCCCACCGTACGTACCCTCATGGCGGCCTCCATGGCGGGCGTGTCCATCAGGAAGTCTCCTGTGGCTGAGTCCCAGTACATGCCCTGGCTGGGGCCGTGCGTCTGGAAATACGCCGCCATGATTGTACGCATGAACAGCGAGTCACCGCCGCAACCTGCATGTAAGGCGCAGGTGCGTACAAGCAGAGAACCTGAGCAGATTGTGAAGCCGTTGTTTGAGGCAGGATAGGCAGGACGACCGAGCACTGATTGTTGTGCCTATTCACAGGATTGCTCACGTGTTGGCAAGACGCATGCTCCCCATAGGCCATCTCTCGTCCCGTTGTATTTCTCCGCCAGGTCAGCCATCTCCTCCCAGGTTTGCGGTACGGCTAGGGCGTGCTCCTCAAAGAAGGGCTGGTGGTAATAAAGGAGGGTGAGAGTTGACGTCTGGGGCAGGGCTACAACCTTGTCATTGTATAGGACGATTCCCTGTGCAGGATGGAAGGACACCAACGTGCTTCAAGCCCAAGCTGTTGCTTTATATATCAAAAGAAGCAGGCACGCGTTCCCTGGCAACGCCCACCCCATCGTTGCGAGCTTGCCTGACGAACGGAGGAACCAAAGTCTTGCCACTGCAGCTGGCTATCATCTGGTACTAGAGCAGTCAAGTCCAGCAGCTTGTTCACAGCAGCAGCTTCAGCCATTCCAGAAGGCGTCACGAAAATTGCGTCGTAGGAGGTGTTTGGGCCAGGCGGTCGCGTGTCTTGCAGCAGCGGGCTCCTGGTTGTCAAATAGTCTGCCTGGATTTTAAATAGCATAAATCCCAGATTTAGCGCTTGAAAGGTCTGCTTTTGTGCAAACTCACTCGTCTTACTAATAGTGCAGAAGTGAAGGTGTGAGACCACAGGCTCTGGCTCACAGGACATAATGAATACGGGACTGTATCAAGCATGATCAGTTCATGTTACCAGCTGGGTGGCTGGCCCACGCTAGCTCCAACTGCTGGGCAGCCAGGAAACACGCGGTTTCTGTCCAATTTCTGTCCTCTCAGCAGCTCACCAACGGAAGCATAATGAAGTCCACTTCTATGCCTGTGCTGCTGCTGAACGTCTGTGTAATAGCGCTCAGCCTGTTGAACAGCACGCTCTCAGTTGCTATTACCCGCACACTGCGAGCGCTGACACTTGGCTGCTGACCCGGCGCAGGTACCTGCGGCATGAGGCAGTCGTATTGGCCACTCAAGACTGAGACCTCAAGGACTATAGTCAGCTCGACAGGGTTTTGGTTTTGCTACCAAGGTTCACGCCTGCCCGGAAGGGCACAAATGGAGGCTTGACTTCCGAAGCTTGCATCGTGCGTGCAGACCAATACAATTCATGCAGCCGCTTGCCACTTACCTCCGTGCTGTTTGCCGAAACAATACACCTGTACACTGCGGTTGCTGTCGCCAAGCGCACTGAACTTCTCCATGTGACGTTCACAGGAGCTCCCACACCGTCCTGTTGCGGTTTCACACACTGCGCAGCCAAAATGTCTGCTTTACTGCGGTCCAGGCAGGCGCCGAAACCCAAGGCTGCGCATCCTAGCAAATGTGAGCCAATGAAGTAGAGAAGGAGTGCTGTGACTATCCTCTCAGGTCCTGCAAACCTGAGCTGGAACGCCTGGACGGCAGCCCGGGCCATGGTGGGCAAAAAACCCACAACACCTCACATAAGCTTGCCAGGCAAAACCTTGTAATAGGCCACGGTATGATGTCAGAATCCAGGCTTTATTCCTCTCAAATGCATAGCTTTGATGTAATACACATATTGTGGGTGGCGTTTAAAGTGTATCATACCTCAGTACTGCGTTTTGCAAGCACCATCCGCCTGCCAGGGGTATATGCCTCTACAATGGACGTTGTCATACCAAGCAAGCCTCAGTAATCCACTCTGCTTGACAAGTCCCACAAACCTCTGCTGTGTTGGTCGGCGGCCGACCACACACATGCAGAACCTTATGAGGCCATACGACCTTTCTCCAGCAGGCACTCGACACCCACAATGTACGTCGCACTTGCAGCTCAGCCAGTGGAAACTGCAGCCCATCAACATAGTCATACAATCACAGCAGTGAGCTTAGCGCTGTTGGGCAGCAGACGTTATGGCGAATCTGCCGTGCACCGTACGGCGCTCACTGCGCGGCGCAGCCCTGGGTTATGATGTGTGGTGTAAGCCTGAAGGCTGCAGCATAAGGCACTCTGCTCAGGTCGAGTGGAGTTGAATTGCCATACCGAATGCATAAATATGTTCAGTCCGTGGCTCCGTGCCGGCAGTCGCATGCGGTCACTAGACCAGCTGCGGCTTCTCCAGCGGCCGTGAACAAGAGCACATGCTGCCTCGCAGCCAGTGAAGCGAGCGTAGCAAGACTGATATCCATCACAGCTCACGTGCCCACTCACGCTGTGAATGTGGGAAGCACGCTGGTGCGTGTCAGCGTCCACCATAAGCGCACAATGGCCATATCGTAGGCAGAATGCCCTCCCTGTCGGTCTTGATCGTGTGAACGGTATTCTGCAGCCATACAAACACCTCCCACACCATCAACCGGATTGCATGGTCCACCCACGTGCGTCCGAACAAGGAGAGTGCGGGGTGCTGACCGCTTGCATCGCGTCATGACTCGCGCATTCCATCATGCATGCTTGCGGCACAGCACGCAATGATGCAAAGCACCTACTAACATGCACGGTGTGGCTTGACACTGTGTGAGGCCGAATGACCGACTGTGTGAGGCCGATGACAAGCAGCAATGGCGAACATGAACCGCATGCTTGAGCGGGCAGCAGTTTTTTTTTCTTTTGCTTCTTGGTGTGGAAGCTTGCATGCGGGCGCCCCCTGCTCCATCCGCCACAGCTGCGCTAAACCACACCGGGACAGTGGACAAGCCCCGGGATGGACGGTCCCTAAGGGCAGTGGAAACACGTGCTCCCGTGGCAGTTGCTGCTGGCGAGCGGGGCGTAGCGTGAGCAGTCCACAACTGGCGATCACTGAGGTACCATACCTCACAACCATGCTTGCAAATGCAATGCAGCATGCAATTGCATGCCACATGATGGAATCAGACTAAAAACCACCACCTGTGCTTGTCAGCATGCCACCTATCCAACGAGCACCTGTGCTTGTTTCTTTCGTCATGCTTCGCCTGCGATGCGAAGGCTTGGAAAGCCCACAACGACAGGAGCATGGCGTTTACCAGGAGTGGAATGAAGATCGCGACAGCAAATGGTGCGCCAGCGGGTGCAGGATCGATAGCGCAGAAGGGAACATAGCATGCTGCATGCGCATACTTGCGTTGCCAGAGGAGCGCTGCAGGCAGGTCAGGCTCCCCTGGAGCTTCACGCCCACACAACATGCGTGCGCTTATGCAATGACGGTAGCGGCAGGGCAAGCACCACTGCACATTAGCGCGTACTGCAATATAAACTGTTCCATCCCGTCCCACACATCCTTGTTGCAACACAGACCTGGTCCGAGGCAAAGGTTTAAACACACCGTGGTCAGCTCTCATGCGTGGTGCCGCACGGCAGGTGCAAAATGGTCACGAGGCATCATATGCCGTTCTGACTGCCGGAGTCTAGCAGCGCAAGTGCTGCGAAGTGCGCACTGTACAATTGTGCGAGCGTTCCAAGGATTATAGCCCTCCTGCAGCTCACACTCACACGCACGCCTGTACTGTGCATCTGTGTCCTAAGACGATACGTGTACCAATCATCGCAATGGAGAAAACACCGCACAGGTGGCACCGTGCCGATAGGTCACCAACTACCATACCAATTAGCAATGATATAAATGGTCGTCGCACATGCAAAAATGCCGGCAGCAGCGGTGTCGCTACATACCTGCCGGCACACATGACCTTCCACCGCAAGGGAAACCATAACCAATGCAACGCCTGCAGGTCCGCACATACCGTAGTGACAAGCTGCTGTACAAGGGTGGGGACGCGCCTTGCTGTACCACAGCCATTCTGCGGCGGCCTATATGCCTGGCGCGCACCCACACAGGCATACGTACAGCACGCCACTCCGCTCACAATGAAGACAATCCAATCATTCAACCAATCATACCCAAACAACCCCTGTCAATGGTGGTGGCATTCGCCACCAACCCCACCCACTCGGTATAACAAGGCCCCAGCTCACAGCACCTGCAGGCGAATAAACTTGCATATCACAAACGCATACTGGTGTTCATGCACGCAACACGTAATCCTGTTCCTCAAGCACGCACACCATGTCACCGGGCAGCGGGCACCCTCAGGGTGCTTTGTGAAAGCACTCCCCTGTACCGTTTGTCGACCAGGCTAGTTGGGTGCATAACCAGCACCATGCATGCTGCGGCTTGGCCTATGTTGCGCTCACTGCCCAGCCATGCAGGTCAAGATTGTTGCATGGGAGGGGCGGCATGCATTGATGCATGAAGGCAGCCACCCAGAAACCGCAAGGTTGAGAGGTATCGAGGTGCCAATGGCATGCGGGGGCGCCTCTCAACGCAGCTGGCATGCCATACTAATATTCGTCCCTTTTTCGCAAGATGGTTCGCTATACTTGTACGTGCTGTGGGCGAAGACCGTGTACGTATAGAAGGCACACCGCAAGGCGCAAGGTACAAAAAGAGCCAAAGGAGCAGACAATCACAGCGCGGACGGCAATGTCGGCTCGGCTTGGGCGGGCACGGCACCAATCGTCAAAAATGACTGCCCCACAACGCAAAACCAGTGTGCCTGGAAGCCGCTGCCGGATGACGCACAGCAGGCCGCCCTGGGGGAAGGGGGGGGGGGAGCACACCCGGCATTATGAGGACGGCGCAAGCAGAGCGGCTGCATTGCATGCAAGCTGCCCCGGCATGCAACGCTGGGCCCAAGCGAGGTTCCGTGTGAGCAAAACAACCCCTGCACGAAGTCATCGATATGTGCTGTTCTCCACCTACATCCCCTGCATTTTGCTATTACTGTAGACAGTGTGATTTGCACAGAACTCACCCACCCAAAACCCATATATAGATACGCCTTCGTGAGGCTTGCCCCAATATACATATGCACTCAACACCCACCAAATGCAGTAAGGGTGTGGCATGTACTTGTGTAGCAACCTTGGATGCAGGTCCTTGCAAGTGGGGTCAACCCCAGTTATAGGAAACATGAATGTATTGCACAGGTGTCACCCGACTCAGAAGAGGACCGCACCAAGTTTTGGGCATGCCAGTGCTCCAGTCACCCCCCCCGGCTTCATTGGGCAAAGATGCTTGATGAGGCCGTGGACTCACGACACACTTGAGCATTGATTCCCCCATGGTCGTAAATGCGGTATGCAGGATTGCGTTGCGCCCAGCAGCTCTCCACCGCATCACATTTGAGGCGCAGACGCCTCCCGCTGCACCCGTTGGTCCTTTTCGTGATCGGCCCTTGCTGCAGCAGCGGGCCTTGCTGGCTTGCGTGCCTTGTCGCTGGCACGTGAGGTTACCAGCAGGTGCACCAGCTGCGCAGGCAGCACAGCCGCCGTGTCTTCGTTTGTAATCACCTAGAAGATAGCAGAGGGCAGAGGATGATAAGTGTGGATGTGGCTCAGGTCATGGTGTTTGACGCAGCAGCAGCAGTAGTACCCGCACTCCCATTACTCTCAAGTTGCACCACACAAGATGTTGCGGGGGGTGAGTCACTGGCTGGTACGCCGAAGCATCAAAGGCACGCGCTTACGCTGTTGTGCTGTGTACCGCACACAGGTACCGCATGTGCACTGCAGAACAAGTGTAGGTGCTGTCCGCGGGGCATTATGCTGGGAAACAAGTAAATACAGTAGCGCCGCCGCCCCGCAGGCACCCATACATATAGTACATACGGCGGCACTGTCGCCAAGACCCCCACCCACCTCTCCTGTCTTTGCCTTGCCCACCAGCTTCTCCACTGCCAGCACCGCACGCCCACTGTACCGCAGCAGACCGCTGGTGCCAGCGCAGCCCGGCAGCAGCTCAGCACGCAGCGGCCCAGCAGCCAGCGCGCCACGCCCCCGCAGGCCGCGGAACAACACCTCCTGCCTGACAAAGGGGGAGGCGGGTTCCGGCTTGGAGGGTCTTGACAGTCCCAGTGCTTCATGGTCAGGATGCAGATTGCGCAGCATGACCCTCCTGGAACTGGCCATGCGTGAGCGCTGGGCTTCGTTGCTGAGCGGCGAAGGGAACGCAAAGAGTGCGGCGCTGTTGTAACCATCGTCCAGGGTTTCAGCACTGCATCTGTTGTTGCCGCACACAACAAGCCCAGCCTGGGTCGCAGATGCTGGATTGTAGGAAGCAAACAGCGGTAGAGGCAGTGAGGAAGCAGCTGCAGCTGCAGGCACAGTAGTGGAGGCGCAAGGGCCTCGGACTTGTGGGGTTGACCCTGCTGTCCATACAGTACCATCGCTGGTGTTGTCATTGCTTGGTGCCCCGATGTACAGCTCCTCGCATAGCTCGTGCTGCAGAAGCTCCAGCGGCCTCAGTGAGTGGATGAATGAAGCGCAACATGCATGCAGCAGGCGTCAGTCTCTCAGCTGTTTAGAACAGATACTGGCGTCAGTCTCTCAGCTGTTTAGAACACATACTGGCAGCGCCACAGCCCCGTCCACTACGCTGAAGAACACATGAGGCAAAGGCAGGAGAGTGTCGGACATGGCCTTGCAGGCACGCCGCTTGACCACCCACCACCGTAAACAAATGCAACACTGGCAGAACCACCCTCTGGATGCTACTCACCACTGCAACATCGGCAGCTGTGACATCAGATGGAGCAGCCAACAAGCAGCAGAGCTGGAGTCCGGGAACACCACCGTGAGAGCGCCAGAGCGTTGCTTGTCCTTCAACATGGTGTCCATAAGACGGCTCGCTCCTGTGCTCTTGAGCACCTGGCTGGTCAGCTGCCGCAAGCGAGATTTTGCTGCAGGGCGCTGCTGCTGCTGCCGCTGTGCAGCAGAGTCCTGATTGCCCATCATGCCGGGATTTGTGCACGGCTCATACTTCTGCAACGCAACGCCACTGGAGCTGTAGACACTGCTCTCATCGTCCCCACTGTCAATCATTCCGTGAGCAGAAGACGCCTCAGACCAGCCCGACATGGTCGTAAGCGATGAACGAAGCCGCGGGATTGGCGTGTTGGGTGAGGTTGGAGCGGTGGCCTGGTCTGCAGACCGGCCGTATAGGCTACGCAGGCCCTCAACCACATATGCTCCTGGGCAACAGGTTTGAAGCAGGCCCAGTGCTGCGCTGTGCAGCACGTCAAGTGCCTCACACGCCACCTCCCTGTCCCACGCCAGCAACACCTCCACGCCAACTGCCTTGAAGCAGGCGACGCAACCATGGCCGACGGGGGCGGTGGGCAGGCCCTGCAGCAGCGTGCTGTCAACCCGCAGCGGCTGCTGCACTGCCAGCTGTGGGCCAACCAGGCCCTGTGCGCAGGCCTGGTAGATGTGCGAGGCGCCTGCCTGTTTGGGCAGTTGATGCAGGCCCATCCAGAACAGCACCGTCTGCTGCAAGGTGGTCTTGGCGGCAGCAGACGCTGCTGACCATGATGACGGCTCCTGGCCTGACTGCAGCAGGTCAAACGTTGACTCAGACAGCACTACCATTCGCCCATGTGCCGCATCTGCAACCGCTTTGACGGTGCTGATGGCATCCCCACTGTAATGCATGCGTCCGCTGGCTGCGTTGACCGCAACTTGGTCAGGCGTGACGCCGCTGTGCAGGCCCATGCGCACGCGCAAGCCGCAGCAGGCGTGAAGCGGGGTGCTGCTGCCAGCGGCTGCCTGAAACACACCCAACAGGAAGCCTCGCTCAGGCTGCTTCCGCCGCTTGAGGGGCGTGGTGCCTGGGCGTCCTGCCAGCGTGGTTTTGCGCAGCGCGCTGCCCTGCCGGACTGGCACCGACACGCTCGCAGCAGTTGTGTTTCCTCCAAGTGCGCTCCCACCGATTGATGTCCCTGCTGCCTCCTGGCAGCTGCGTGGGGATAGCGCCTCTGTTGCAGGGGAAACGGGAGGGGATAGGGCTGATGCAGCGATGGTGCTGCAAGGCTCGCTGTCATTGCCGTCGACAGTGATGGCTAAGCGTGGGATGCGGGCTGCGCTGCGGGGGCTGGTGCAAGGTGGCAGCTTGGTGTCCTCGCTGGCACACCCGCGTAACGCAAGCATTCGGCCGCCCACGCAGGACGGTGCATGCAGGGAGGCATGTGAAGCGCTCTCCAGCGGATTCGCGTCCAACGCGCCCTCATTCGCATGGATGCTGCTGCTGGCTTTCCCAGCAGGTTGCGGTTGCTCCTCCGTGACACGGCGGCCTGGCGGGGTGCCTGCTCGGGCAACGCGTGTTGTGGTTGCTGCCTGCTGCCCAACTTCTGTGCTTTGGCTCTGGCCTTGGAGTGAGTCCGCTGACGCCCACTGCCGTTGCAGGCACTCCATGACGGTTGAGCTGGCGAGGTGGTTGCGGGGCCGCTGGGCTCCCTTTTCAGCGCCGGCGGGAAGCTGCTGGCAGTCGCCTGGTAGCTGGGATGGGGATCTGCAGAAGCACATGCATGGCCGCAGGCTAACCTGAGTTGCCGATGCTGAGGGCTGCACATGCAGATGCACATGCACATCATGCACAATACTAAACTGGACAACCGGCCCTGACATGGACTGTACGCACATACGCAGAACCGCCCGCAGGATGTTGTGATCCATGTTTGTTCAAAAGCTGCGCCCACCTGACCGCCAGTGCTGGTGTAAGCCCCCGGCCACCATCACAAGCAAGCGCGCGGTGAGCGGCAAGCGTGCTTGGGTACTGGATGGAATTCAGCGCCTGCAAAGAAGACCAGCAGCAGCAGCGGAACGCGGAGACAGGTTTCCCCACTGTAGCCTCCTGGTACCTGGTAAATGCCAGCCTTCAGGAAATATAACAGGTGCGGGTTCAGATGCTGTTAAAGGGTGTAACAAACACAGCCTACCTGCTGTGCGTTGATGGCAAACGCCAGCGCGTCAGCGGCAGAGTGAAACGACACGATGAACGAGTCGCCCTCCGTAGCGCTCTCGTAGCCGGCGAACTTGAGCAGCTGGGAGCGGATGGTCGCGTTGTGCAGCTTGAGGCATACGTCCATCACGTCTGCCGGCACATGCTCCCACAACGTGGTGGATCCCTCAATGTCGGTCACCAGCAGCGTCGTGCCGGGGCCCGCACCGGGAGGCGCGCTGACGCGCGCACGCAGACGCCCACGCCGCCACAGCAGCAGGCCCAGAACAGCCAGCACCAACGCCCCACACGGCAGAGCTACGGCCAGCGCGATTGTTGCGGCGGCTCCAATGCCGCTGGCAGACTGCTCTTGCGTGTTGCCTCCCGAGCGATTTGCAGATGGAGGCGTTGCTGTCGCTGGTGCAGCGGTCGCCGGGGGTGCTTGCCAGCTGACGGACCTGCACCACATGTTTGGCAAATTACATGTCTGATTGCATGCCAATAGCCCCGTATCCAACATGACACAGGAGCGCAGTTTTCTCAATCTCCTAGAGACGCAGGATGTCACTGCTGCCATCCCACAATGCAAACGGCGGGCGCGCAGTTTAACTTACACGATTGTCAGATTGTGTGATTCGGTGGTGGTCGTAAAGCATGTACGCACGCACGCACATCACACCCACACCTGGCCATGCATAGACACAAGTCGTTGCTGAGTGCCAGTAGCACCAGCACCGCCAATCCAAGCACTCCCATACACGCACCTGCGGTACTCTGCGATGAACGCGTCATAGCCTCCGTAGCTGGCCGGCACTGCAGCAGATATGTTGCGCATCTGCTGCAGGACGTCATCAAAGCTGGTGCGGTTTGCCTGACTGGCGGCTGTGGCGCCCAACACCAGCATCGCCCTGCGCAGCAACACCACCACAGGCCCATATCACGACATGCACTTGATGCTTGCCAGGCTCTAAAGGTGCTGGTCCCGCATCTAGGCCTGGCAAGTGACAGTGCACAAGCGCAACGCCGTTGCCATAACATGATGCATTGATGCAGCACCGTTTTCGTCAGCACGTAAGACCCAGCTGTTGAGCGTGTTGCACGCAATTTCGTTTCCAAAACCAAAATCCAATGGCTGGCCACTGACTGCACCGCATGCAAGCCATGACGCATGATGCTGCATGATGCTGCTGGGTTACGCTTAGCCCTTGTGGCCCTCTAGCATGCCACGTGTATAGCTTGGTGAACCTCTTCTGCTGGTCCCCATCTCGGGGGAGCATGGGCCGTTTGGCCCACACGCTCCTGATGTAACATAACATAGCAAGCCACATTCGTCACACAACCGCCATGGGTGACTACACCTACACAATCATCGTCTCTTACCGGATCTGCAGCACTCCGGGTCCCTTGTGCTCAAACACGGGGTTCAGGCTAGCAATGGCCTCTGCGTTGGCTGACAGGAAGCGTGACGCGTCGCCCTCGTCATAGCCGCGCGCCACCCACAGCGGCAGGTTGGAGGGGTCCACATCACTGCTGCGTCCCGGGGCTAGCTCTGTACGCGACATGTTGAGAAATTGCCGGGGGACCGTGGTGACTGTCAGCTAAAGCAGTGTGGCATTCGCTATTTATACACGGCTGTCAGCAGGTTACAGGCGCTGCACGCTTGCCTAAGCAGGGCATGCTGTTGCGTACTACCTATGTGCATACAGAGCATCTGGCAGTGCAGTTGACTGGTCAACTGATTGGTCATGAACTGATGGGCCACGGCCTCACTGTGCTGTAACACTGTCAACCACAACAACGCGGCTTGGCGGGCGCGCCTCTGGACCCGCCGCCGCCGCACCCCTGCGCTTCCCGGCTCAGCAGCATGCTGCCGCCACAGGTAGCACCTGCAAGGGTTTAATTTTGGAGTACCCACCGCCGAATCAAGCGGTTTACAGACAGATGCCCATCACATGCTGCTCTCTCTCACCTACGTCAGGGTCCAGAAGCATTCCTGTCAGCACAGCACAGCACAGCACAGCACAGCACAGCACAGTCGGTGCCGGAAGCGACAAGCCGTACCACGTTGTTTGGGCCCTGCAGCCCGAACAAGAAGCGTGCGGTGTGGTGCACTGGTGCGGTAGCGCCCAGCAGGCTTACCATGGGGTCCCGTAACCTGCGGGGACAGCAGATAGCTGAAGAGGTTGTACCTGCAAGCGTGAACAGGGCCGGCAGAGGCAAGCAGCCGCGTTATTGCTTGGATAGCGTCTTGTTTAATGCATTGATGAGCTTGCATGGAGTGATGCTGGGGAGGGCAGCGGAGCACGGAGGCTAACCGCGTCATTACCGGTACTTCGCCTAGGGTGCGTATGTTAGTGCAGCTGGAGCCGAGAGCAACGTGCAGTGGTCGTGGGCAACAGACACGCTCAACCCACCCTCTGCACTGTATGCATGTGCCCCAACACTGACCGCACCACCACACTCACGTAAGGAATTGGTACTCCGGCGGTGACAGCGGGTTAAGCAACACCAGCAGGCCGGAATTAATCATCGGGCGGTTGACCGGCCGCAGCACACCCGCCTGCACGGCGCGAAGCAGGTCAGCATAGGCATGCAGGGTGCTGACAGTCGAGGAGCCATGCACATCATATGGCGTCCTAGCCCAGTGACTGACCTACCGCGCAACATCCGCTCCTTTACCATGCATGCTTGCACCAACAAGCCTGTTAGTGTGTAGCCCTCTTAACGATACGATCGCTGGTTGACTGCAGCTGATTGCCTTGATGCAGTGCTCTTGGACGTACGCTGGCAGTGCAGTTTTAGGTGCCGCAACATCCAGCAGTAGCGTTGCCGGCAGCTTCCCAGCAGCTTCCCAGCAGTTTCCCAGCAGCAGGCTCACCGCATCCCTGGCTTGCCCCTGCGCCAGCGGGCAGCGGCGTTCGTCGCACAGCACCATGGTGCGTGTGGCGCGGTCCAGTACGCTGATGGATCCCGGCATCTGCGCTATGCCCATGTGGCCTCGCATGGCGGTGGAGTTGGCAATAGGGAAGGTGCCCATGTTGCCTGCCTGCGCAGAGATAGAGGCACACATGGTGTGTATGAAGAGTAAAATCTAGGTTCACACAAGCAAACGGACCTATATCTTCATCATGTGAGCATGTGCATGTCAAACGGGGCGCCGCACAACAGTACATGGCGACCTGACAGGTGACGGCGTGTGCATGGCCGAATGGGCGTACCGTGAACGGTACGTATGAGATCGTGCAAAGCTGGGGCCAGCGGCACGGAAACCTGTCGAGGCCTCGCAACAGCATCCACACCAGTGGTTCTGCACCACCTGAAGCGCTGAGGCTGGTGACGTTCACACCCGGACTCCCCCCGGGGCATCCCACCTTGAAATTGTAGCCGACGTTGACTGTCATCAGGCAGTGGCCGGTCAGGAAAGCGGCGTCTACAAGGCACTGGTTTGCATCCTTGAATGGCGGCGACACGGCACGCAGCCGCTTAAGCACCTGCTCACACGGCATCACGAGGCTTGCGTGTGTGCAGAGCGCATGCATCGTTGCATGCCTACGGAGGAGCTGTACGGCTGCCAGGCAGACCCCAGCAGGAGAGGTGCGGGGGTTTCGTCCGTGCTCTAGGCACTTTTTTTTTTTGCTTCTTGGTGTGGAAGCCTGCATGCGGGCGCCCCCTGCTCCATGCACCACTCAGCTTGCTGGCCTTGCAGCTTTTCGACCTCTCCTCCTCCTTGTTCTCACCTCTGCCTTGCTTCCCCCCCATTCCTCCCCCTGCTGGCAATTTGGAATGACTATATCCGCTGGCCTTGCAGGCCATTACGCGTATGTGCACACCGTGCAACGTGAGGAATTCGGTGTGCGTGCACAGCATGGCGCGATTCGCTGCCTGTCGCTGTCCTTCGCCAGCTGTTCATTGCTTCGCCTTCAATGGTAGCGCTTTGGGCTGGCGGTGCTGAATCCTGAACTGTTCACGCTTGCACTTAACACCCAAAACACAACGTGCATGCACGCCCCCGTACCTTCATAGCCGCCTCCATGGCGGGCGTGTCCATCAGGAAGTCCCCTGTGGCTGAGTCCCAGTACATGCCCTGGCTGGGGCCGTGCGTCTGGAAGTACGCCGACATGAACGTACGCATGACTACTGAGTCGGTGCCGCAACCTGCATGCAAAGGCATGGTCAGCAGTTTGTGCCTGAGCCTCCAGGCTCCATGCACCGCGTGCTGACGGCGGAGGAAGGCTGGAATTGATGCCAGTACATGCCTGCACTCTGGCAGTTACCCACTTTGTGGTATGATGCATGCTCCCCATAGGCCATCTCTCGTCCCGTTGTATTTCTCCGCCAGGTCAGCCATCTCCTCCCAGGTTTGCGGTACGGCCAGACCGTTCTCCGCAAAGAAGGGCCGGTGGTAGTAAAGGATGTTGACAGACGATGACTGTGGCAGGGCTACTACCTTGTCATCATATAGGACAATGCCCTGTGAACGGTGGGAGGACAGCAAAGCGCTTACAATCCCAAGGGTGCGCGTTGGGCTTGCAGTCAGCAGCGTTGTTCCGTGCAAATCCCCCCGTTGTTACAAGCTTACCTGGCGGACAGAGGGAACAAGGTCTTGCCACTGAAGCTGGCTGTCGCTGGGTACTAGGGCGGTTAAGTCCAGCAGTTTGTTTACGCTTGCCGCTTCTACCATTCCCGAAGGCGACACGAAGATAGCATCATACGAGGTGTTTGGACCAGGCAGCCGCGTGTCTCGCAGCAGCGAGGTCCTGTATTTCACATAGTCTGCCTGAACGTTAAAACCCAGTTTGACACATGAGGCCTGCTTTGTACACGGCTCAAAAGTTGCCTTAGTAATGCCATGAGGTGTGAAGGCTCTGGTCATTGCACAAAATGAAAGGCACATGTGGTCACAAGAGTCGCAATTTTGTTGTCAAACTGCCGTGGGCGGTTGGGCAGCCCTTGGTCAGAGCCCCTGCTCGGCAGCGCCCCGCCATCTCAGAGTCTCATTCCCGCTGCCTCGTCACCAGCAGCCAGCTTACCAAGGACAGGGTGATGAAGTCCACCTGCACACCTGTGCTGTTGCTGAAAGTTTGTGTTAAGACTTTCAACCTGTTGAATACACCATTCTCGACTCCTATTACGCGCACGCTGCGAGCTCCAGCACTTGCCGGCCCACCCTGCATTGGTTGCCCCTGTGGCAAAGGCAGTGATACAGAATACCGAAGGCTAAGAGCTGGAATAGTTCAACCAGAGCTACATGGTGTTGCAAAAGCATGCACCCAACAGAGCACCGCTTTGGTTGGCCGCGCCAAAATGTGCAACAAACTGGTAAAACTGCACAGATTCAGCCGCTTGCCACTTACCTCTGTGTCGTTTGTCAACACAATACATTTGTACACTGCTGTTGCTGTGGCCAAACGCACAGAACTTCGCGACGTGACGGCAAGTGTCTCCGTGGCTTGCTGCAGCTGCCCGCACTGCGCTGCCAAGATGTCGGCCTTACTGCGGTCCAGGCAGGCACCAATATCAAGTGCGGCAAGTGCTGAGGAATGGTATATAATCAATTGGAGAAGAAGTGCTGTGGCTACAAACCGGCGTGCTGCAAGCCCCAGCTTTCGTCCCTGAACGGCAGCCCAGGCCATGGCTAAAACAACACGTGGCCCCTCCAAAGTAACTGCCGTGTAATATCTCAATCAAACGGAATGCAGCAAGCCATTGTATAGAGTTTAACCTCTAGTGACCCAGCCTACTCTATGTATCTATGGGGGATGCATTCTGGGTGCAATACACGCACGCCCGAAGGCCCTGGTTCAGGGGCACTATGCAGCTCCCTGCTCTTGTCAGCTTGCCACCTATCCAATGCTACGCACGCCTTCGTACAAGTCAGGCAAGATCAAGTCAGGACCGCCACTTCAGGGCATCAGACCTTCACTTTAGGGCATCAGCATGGTTCCGCTGTGGCTGATGCAGGGTGACAACCTCATGCCTTGCGTTTTGTTGAGTGCCAACACTCGCATCCATACACTTGTGTGCAGACTGCAGAGGACTGGTCATTTTGGACTCCGTGTTACACTGAACCATCGCCCGCATGCGCTGCATACACGGCCATGTCACGTCATATGGCGTCACAGCCGCACATCGTTCTGACATTGCATTCAAGCGCTGCGCATGCGCGCATCGCGGACATGGCACGCATATAACTGGATAAAAGCGTCATTATTGGCTCCCTGCCAAAGTACCATCTAGCATGCAGCGCCTCAGGCGCTTGCAGGCGCACTGCTGTGCTCATCACAGCGTGCATACCAGCAGTGATGCATAAGGCATTCATCTGACAGGTGCATGCGCATACCCCCCCCCCCCCGCCCGAAGCATGGTGCCGAAAAGGGCGGCGCGGTGGAAGGGCTGGACGACAGGGCGCATGACAGAACAGAAAAGGGTTGAATGGGTTGCGCCATTACGCCTTGCCAAGGGGCAGGACATCCACTAATGGTCTAATGCATTATTGCGGTACTCAAGGCGAACCATCCGCTGCAGCAGGAGTGCAGTCTTGAAAACACAGAGCCAAACACAGAGAGTGTTGCGGTGCACATGGGAATCGGGAAGAACTGCAATGCGGCCAGCATCATGCAAACCACGGAGGGATAATGTGCGAGCGGCGGGTGAGTGAGTCAGTGAGGTAATGGGAATGTGAATGCAGACCAGTGAACGAGCAAAATGCTCTATAAGCGGTAGGGCGTAATCCAACAGGCATGGATCAGGGCAGGCTATGATGACGTCAACAACGTGCCCAAGGGACCACAGCTGGCGGTAGTGTCTAGGCTGCAAGGGTGCGGTGTCAGATTCATACTCCAGGGTCTCACCAAGGTGCATGCCAGCTTTGCCAAGGGCGGCCAGACTGGGCCAGTACGCTAGCGTTGTCGTGAACTTAGGTGATACAGTACAGGAGGCAGCTGCTTAGGATATGCATGGCGACATGCGCAACCGGATCTCTAGCATGGCAGCTTCTATGTTGAGGATGTAGACAGGTGCATCACAGTCATCCAGTGATGAGGGCAGGGCGAATACAGCTGCATCGCTCACGGGGTGCAGATGCAGGCGAAAACGGCGGGTGCATGCCGGAAGCATCTGGCGAAGGCAAACAGTGTCATGCCAAGCGTAGCCATGATAGGTGGGATCGGTAAGAGATGCAGGGCATGCATACATGCTTTTTGTGATGCACTTGCCTGCGCTGGCAAAGGCAGTGCGAGAGAGAATTTGGCAGAAATCCAGGTCAGCTGACAGAAATTCAGCAAACTCCCTCGACCGAAACCCAGGGTTTGCCCACGTCTATTGTGGATTGCAACAAAGAATGCAGCACATAGTGTGGGTGTCTGCAACCTACAAAGCGCAACGAGCTTTGCAAGCACGGCATCTTGGTGCCGACCGGCAAACAACATAAACCATCATATGAAACCATCATGTCATGCTTCCTGTTGTCTCTCTTGTCTTGCTGTACACATGTATTGACGTATCCACTTGAGCAGGGTGATAATCTTAATTAATTCTACTAAATTGGATTAAGTATACGCCTGGTTGAGAGGTGATTTACATCGGCACAATGTCATCAGGAATGCCATTAGGGTTTAGCGGTTTCACTATGATGCCGGCAGCATTAGGCCTCCAAAATGCGTAATTAGGGTGCATTAAGAGCACAGACACAAACACTTCATATTATGAGCAAAGAATATTGTTGCAGCAAACGTAAGCTGGGCGTGGAAGCTTTGTGCGATATTCGCACAGTGACCAAGATGCTGGCACAAGCGAGCAGCCCAAGTTGCGTGCCATGATCAAGCAACATGTTGCTGCACGTATGGCAACTGACGCAACAACTAGTCAGCGCGTTTTGTGGCGCTGACCGCTAGTGCCTTTGGCGATCATCTGACTGGATTGCCACTTGCTCAAGGATGCTGGCGGTGGCGGCAGACGCCGCCGCCTCAGCAAGGTTCCGCCTGCAGCACCGGGCACCCACAAGATGCAAGTAAACAGGGACGCACCTAACCCCCCCTGGGCAGAAAGAAATCTAACAGCCTCCCCCTTGCGGGTGCGTTCCAAGCGTCACACTTACGCTGGAGTTCATGTTGACCCAGGTGTTGTTGCGGTGGATGTGAAGGTTGGCGGCCTTCCGTTCTGAACAACTGACAATGCCTGCCAAAACACCTTGTTTTGCTCCAGCTGCTCCTGCTTTGCCTGTTGCTGCTCCTGCTTTGCCTGCTGCTGCTCCTGCTTCGCCTGCTGCTGCTCCTGCCGCTGCTCCTCCATGAACTGCAACAAAATGAACTGACACAGCCGCGTCTGCACTATGAGCGTGTTGACCGTTAGGGTCAAATCCGCTGCGTGTTGTACATCAGAGGGATACCTGAAGTGCAAGCAGGTAAGAGACAGAAGCCAAAACAAGAGACACCCTCAATAACACACAGACAGTGTCGCAAAACATCCCTGCATGCTTCATTCCGCACTGGCGCGGCACGCCACACCCCCCTCGCTGTGTGTGCGCCCAAGCCTACACACTGCTGCTGTACTCTGCATGCCGCCCGACACTCGCCCGTCTCGACCTTCGCCCATCGCATGACGGCCTGCCATGGCCAATCACACAAAATATCAGGCAATCGAGAAATATCAGGCGTCCGGAGGACGCACAACTAGCACAAACACAGCTCTGTCCAGGGGGGCGCAGGGGGCCTCATGAGCACACGCAAGTGCGTGCAAGACGTCACCACTGACGATGTACTAAAACAATGAATTTGATCCATTCCATCCGGCATCTACAGCTGCACACAAGCCTATAGATGGTACTGCGTTGCAGTAATGTGCCCCCCGGCAGGGGGGCGGGGTCAGCGGATTGGCAGCACACGCATGCATGCATCCGAGACGAATAGGGGCAATGCATGCCAGCAGCAGCAGGGGGTGTGAATCACCGCACTGCCAGCGCACGGCTGGCCTGCACGTGATGTGGTCCTGTCATGCATCACACAGTGCCGTGCATCTGTCACTTATAGTGACGGGCGGCTTGCGTGTACGGTTGAATGTCTTGGGGAGTTGGGGATGCACTGCAGGGAGGGCGAGGCCGCAGCAGCCCGGACGGTGTGCGTGCCTCACTGCTTTTTGCATGCTCACGCGGGACAACAAAAGCCGTCCCACAAAGTGACCTCTAATAGACGGGACTGATTAGTGCAATCAGGGGGGTCGCTGAAAACACTGCCATGTTAAGACGGTCACAGCAGTGACCTCGGTGCGTGTGCGGGTTGCCTGAGTATGGCATATGGGCAAGGCCGCTTTGCGCAAGGGCTATCAGCAGTGCGAAATGCGCAGCGCACGTCGCCTTGTGGGGTGCTTTGGCTGCATGTGCACTGCTCGACAGCGCTAAAACGGGGAAGTTTAGCCCGTAGTTGGTGCGGGCGAACGCTGAAGCTGCAGTCTTGAACACGTGATGAGGTCCTCAGACCTTGAAACCCGAACGTGGCTTTTGAACGTTTCCCCAACCCTCACGACGCGCTTGCACTCACACCCTGCACAGTACCAGCTCCTTAGGGGTGTGCATTATACCGCTCCTTGTGCTTGCATGCTTCATAGAACGCTGCCTGGCCCCGGCTCCCGCACACCACCTACCGCCTGACAGGTGCCTCGCATCGCATCAAATGATCAAAGCCGTGACCCGTTCCTAAAACAGGAGAGGCAGAGATACACACCTGTAGGGCCGGTGCAGAAACTTGGTGATTGTCGCCCACGACTGCCACAAGAACACGACGGCGGGCACAGCAACCGCTATGAACTCCAAACCCGAGACGTTCGCCACCAGCTCTTTCCACCTCGGTGCGATCTGTGCAAGATTGGGGTTGCACACACGTGAGGCACGTGGAGCAGGCGTCAGGTCTGAGGCATACCAGAGCCAATTGGATCAGGGTCAGCTCTTGCCAGCGAGCCCAGTTCTCTAAGCAAGAGCTGGACTTGGAACCTCTGCTGTGGCTCCTTGGCACGTAGTCACGGCTCTTACCAATCGGTTCCACAGGACGAAGCCAATGCCGAGCAAGAGGAACATGAAAGACCAGAACTGGCCCGACCCGTTGCGGTCTCCATGCTGGGGGGCCTGGGTTCCAGCAGGCGTGTCAGCAGGACGGTTGTCGGAACCCATGTCCACAGCGTTGGCCACGGGCACCCGCCATGTTGTGCTGCTGCTGCTACTGCTGTGCTGTCCGAAGGCAGAGAAGCAGCCCTGCTTGACAGAGGCTGTTGTGTGGACCAATGGCCTGGCTGCACAGAGGTGTGTCGTCTGCTGACGCAAACGTCCTACCACCGGTGCGCACGAGCGCTGCATTGCCTTCAGCCGCGCTGAGGTACCCAGCAGCCCAAGAAAGAGACGAGTGGTGTTTTGCAGATATGCAATTCAAGTGTCTTGCACCGTTGCAGTTAAGTGCAACGGTGCAGTTAAGTGGCAGCGTGGTCAAGGGTTGACCTAAGGTGTGTTGGGGTGGTTGCGCACGTGTTGTTGGCCGCGATGAGACGTTACCTGTCACTGCTGGTGTTTGCCTAAATACCGGTACAGTGATAGCATTCTCAGGCGTCGGGGCCCCATGGCGATGCTTGTCCGCGCGTCCGCTGTAAATCTCTCTCCCTCTCTCATGGCAATGCCTGCCCACGTGGCTGCCCTTCCGCCAGACCTCCCAAGCTCGCAGCAGCGCTTCAGGTGGCCCGGCGCAGCCCTCCGTATCGTGCAAACACATACTTTTGCAAGCCAAACTCCCCAACACACCAACCACACATGCGAGTAAGTAAAATAAGCCCCGACATCAGCATGGCGTTGTGTGACGCACATTGAGGACAAGGCTGCATGGCGTCCGCGTGACAGCACGCTCGCCCGAGCTGTGAACGCCCTGGCCCCCTTATGCATGCGCATGCACCCATAGGCACACGTGATTACGCGCGTGGCAGGGCCTGCTAGCGTAGCAGCAGCACATACCACCATGCAGATGTCAGGACCGTTTGCGTCCCTTGACCGATTGCGTGCCAACGCGCATTGTACTGCAAGTATCAATAATCCCATTGCTTGCCAAGCCTATATCAGAGCAGCACTGGCCCTGATGCACGACATATGAATGCCCCATGCAGATGCACATCACCCAGCCTGCCCCGTCACAAGGTCGCTTGGGGGGCGGCATCAGACAGCAATGAACTGGTTGTACTGCACATACAGCGGGGCTCACTTGCGCAAAGCACCACATTGCTGCACGCACAGCCAGGAGCTCTCCCGCACGCGTCCGTTGCCCGCCAAACCAGTAGCAAAACTGCTCAAACGTCGTGCATGGTCCAATCATACGGGTCAGTACATGCTCGGGGGCACAGAAGGCAGAGGTAGGGTAGATAGGCAGGCAACAATAGCGGCGCCCACATCCGGGCGGCACATACGGATCCATGGTGTGCATCGCATCACGCATTCACGCTACATACATGTACCTTGCAGTATGACTGCGAGCATTGGCTGCTGCATATTATTGCATGTGCTGATACAACCATAGTCAAACGCCCAGCAGGGATATCAATACATCATACACGAATATCATGCTAGGGCCCCAAGTCACGCCATTGTATGCGATGGGCAGCACAGCCCAAGCAGCAAGCACACTGCAATAGGCCCTTATCGTTGCATGTGAAAGTAATGCCTGGTACACAGCAGTCCAATGATCATTGTGACTGCACAATATGCTGGCTGTCGACATTATACGATATCAATATATCATTGCATGCGGTGTTTGCCATTGATTGTCAGCCTGTCAAGCTGCACCTGCTGGCGCACTCGGTGCAAGCGCTAATATAATCATGAATGACATCCGCCCAAGACATCTCCCGTCGTCATGGATGAATCGCCACCATGGGCGTCGTTTCAGTTGGCGGTGTGTACCGTTGCACGCGTGCATGTGCGTGTGGGTGTTGCGTCTGGGGCAGGGGCAGGGCAGTGAGGTGGGGCAGTGCGATGGTGCACGGGGCACAGACAGAGATTTGCATGGTTTCAGATGCATACCCACTGACCAGCAGGCATGCATTTGTGTGCTCCCAGCCGTGGTGGCGGCACATGCATAGCACATAGCGCATGCATGCATCAAACCTAACGCTACACACTAACGCTAGAAGCAGTCCACGAGCAACGGGGCCTGCCTGGAGCCGTCCCGCTGTGCTCCATCCCGGCAGATTGCGTGCTTGCGCATGCGCATGTAAGCGCATGTGTGTATTTCCCCAGCATGTCATATGGTACGTGGGTCACGAGCATGGAAAATCACAGAATGCAGGATGTGTGCTTGCGGCGCATGGCCCGTTGCGCGGCTCGTTTTGGCCAAATTATTGCAGTGCTACGCTCCAATTGATCGAGGTGGTATCGTCGAAGCGCCTGTGACAGCGCTGTGACAAGCAGGCGACGCAGAGCGTGCACACGCGAATTGTGAAGTGCGTTGGTAGTTGCAACGGTACTCATCATGCCGGTGGCAGGCGCTCAGCATGCCCTGTGGCTGCTCCTGCCTATCTTGCCACTACTCCTGCTGCCTGGCGGCGTCATTTAGCGGCGGCAGATGCTGCGGCCGATACTCCAGCCGCTCAGTCAAGAGCTCGCCGCTCATGCCACCCTGCACCGCCGCCCCCGCACCGGTCCCGGCCGTGGTGGTGACGCCGCCAGCAGGCGGCGCCGCCCCCAGCACTCCACCGCGCTTCACAGGCGACCGCACGCTTGCTGAGGCTGCGGTGCTCATGGACATATCGCGGCTGGCCACGTCGAACATGCTCATCGCGCTCCGCTGCGGCAGCACGGGTTCAGTGAACGACGCCGGGGCCCCTGGCACCGCCAAAACCGAGGCTCCCCCGAGCAACTGCAACGGGGTGCGTGGGCCCGGGCGCTTGCCCACCGAGGCGGCGCTCGCGCTTGCGGTGCGCAGGTGGTTGGGGCTCAACGGGCCGCCGTCGTTATCTGCATCCAGCAGCGCCGTGCGCGTGTTGCCGCGCGAGAGCTTCTGCACAATTGTTGCCACGAGGCCGCTCGTGGCGGCACGCTGCAGCAAGCTGCGAGGGCTCGCGGCCCGCGCCGGCGACAGCGCGCCCTCCCTCGCCGTAAACGCGCCCTCGGCGCCGTCCAGCGGCCGCGAGACGCCGCGCTTGAGCGTCACCACCGCCTGCAGGCGCCGCCCCATGCCCGCCATCACCGCGGAGAGCTTGCCCATCGCGCCGGAGGCGTCCTCCGCGCCGCCGCCTGGGCCGGGGGAGAGCACGCCCAGCAGGCGATTGACGGCGAGTGCGCGGCGCGCTGCCATGCCCATGAGGCCGCCGGCCTGCTCTCGGTCTGCGGAGACGAGGACGGCGGGCGCATAGAGCGTGGACTGGAAGCGCCATCGGCACTGCGCGCGCGCGTTGACCTCGGCCTTGTCCGGCTGGCGGCTCCAGTTGTTGACCTGGTTGGTCTCCCACTGCTTAGCCTGCTTCACCAGCAACTCCTTGTGCTCAACGTACCTGAACGCACGCGACAAGCAGATAAGCGGTGGCTGAGGTGGAGCTTGAACCACTCAAGCCCATGACTCCTTGTGAAATTATGATCACCTGACCCCATAGGACCCCACGATATGAACCCCCCAGCCTGCTTCTGTGAATCCGTGTAAGCTGACATGACCCCTTACACAACCCACTTTTCGAAGATGATCTTCTTGCTGGCGAATATCTCCTGGTACGTGGGTGCGCCGGTGCGGTCGTGGCGCCACTGATGCTTGCGCCGCAGCTTGGCGGCGCGCATGCGCGTGCGCCACTTGCGCTGCACCTTCATGACGGTGATGGCCACGCTGAAGTTGAGCAGCTCGTCCTGTTGGCGGCGGCATTGCAGGCAGCGGTGAGGGCCGGCCAAGACAAGCACGCAACATGACACGGCCAATGACATGAGCAGTGCATTTACGACCTCCGCAAAAGCAAGTAGCAGTGCATGCAGGCGCTCCCGCACCGGCATGGACCTGTTAAATGTGCAATTGCAATCCATGTGACCCACGTTGACGCATTCACTCGGAGGCATGCGTGCACGCAAGCATGATACATGTTTGGTGAATTGGGTGATCCACATTGGGCCCGCCAGCACGCATGTTGCATCATTCTCCTACATTACGCCGTGCCGTACGCCATCCACGAAAGGTATGTGAGGCCGGCCGACGCAGCCAGTCGGTCAGTCAGCCAGGCAGTATGAATGAGTCAGCCACGCGATATGAATGAGTCAGCCAGGCGGTACATGCGGTACAAGCAGTACACACCTGCTGTAGGTCCTGGAAGAACTTGTCCACCAGGCGGTCGATCTGCTCCTTGATGGCGCCCTCTGGCATGGTGGCCTGGCTGCAGCGCTTGACCAGCTCAAACGCGGTCTTGTGGAAGGGAACGCGGCCGTTGACGAGCGGGATGTCCAGGTCGTACACAAACCTGCAGCGCGCGATATGCAAAGCAATCCGGGCTGAGACAGCTCAGCGCTGGCTTGTATCAGCAGCTGCAGCAGCAACCGCAACGGCCGATGAGGCTGTGTATCCCAGAAGCTCTTAGCAGATGTGCTCCGCATACCCCAATCTGGGGGTTGTTCGTCCGGTACTTGCTGCGCTTTGTCGTCCACCTCATCAGGCGGTACGCATGCCTCAAGCAGCAGCGCATGCGCCGGTGGCATGAAATGGCAAATGTGCAAACCCGGCCACCACACCCACACCCTCACTCACGCTCCTCCCCCTCCCCCTAGCCCCCTACCCCCCTACCCACCTCAGCACGTCCTTGTTGTCAGCGTATGGCCCCAGGCCCAGGGGGGGCTCCAGCTTGAGCAGCAACTCCTCCAGCTGACGCGGCTGGATGGTGCCTGCACACGCGGCAGCAGCAGCATGCGCGCACACGCACGTACGTATCAACATATGGTACATACGTGCACATCTTATGCGCATAATGATGTACCGGTATGCCACGGATTGCTAATGATTGGCAGCGAGTGTCAAGCTGGGTGAGGGCACGTCACGAGACGCATGCCTGTGCAGGCAGAGCTCGGCAGGGTGGCAAACATCGGAAAGGTGCAGGATAGGTGGCATTGTCCATGATCTGTAGCCAAGAATTGCATAGCGCTCCCACGCAATGCATGGAGTCCCGAAGTGTATAGGAGTGTGTGCTCATACGTGCGTATCCTACGCACTGCCCACCTGAACCGTCGTCGTACTCGCTCCACAGCATCACAAAGTCATCAAGCAGCTGCAGGGAGTGTCAGTGCAGGTGAACAAGAACATGTGTGTCACGTCAGCATCCCCACCCGGCTCTGGTGCAACACAGGTTGTCGCGACTGGAACACCACTGGGGGGATCAACCCGCAAGCGTACGGCGATTCGCTGCCGCCCTTCCACTCCCTACACGCCCACACACACCTCTGACCCCTGCGCTGCGCCCTAGACCACACCACGCTGTGCAGATACATACAGATACATGCAGCCCCTGAACGGCCCTACCAGAAGCACACTGCACAGCCCCATGGGAGCCAAAGTTTTCTGAACACACACAGCCACCATCCTGGTCACCACCAGATACCTTACATGCGGGAGATCATCCCCGATTCACAGCTCATGGGGTGGCCCGCTGCGGGCAGCAGCTGACGCGGCCGCTGCAGCAGGCCAGTCACCATACTGAAGTTGGCGACTGGCACCCCAAAGTTAGGATGCGAGATGTGGGACCTAAGCGTGTCACACCTACACCCCTACCCACCACTGTCCGTCCACGCTCACGCGGCCGCACCTGTGGGCTGAGCTTCCACTCCTCCTGCTCGTGCGTCTTCTCAAACGTCTCAATGATGACCGCCATGAAGAGGTTGAGCAGGATGACGCTGACGATGAGGATGAAGGTGAGGAACAGCGGCACCGCCGCGTAAGACCCGCAGTCGCCCGCCTCGCGGCTGCAGTGCGGCGGCTGCGCGCCACACCACCACCACACAGCGAACAAGCAAGCGGTAAGAGCATGTAGCATGTAGCACGTGGACAGGCATGCGGGCCGCGCAGAGGCATTGGCACATGTGCATGCACTGAGAGCTCATGCGATGCTTTTGGCCCCGACAATGGCAGCTTTGACAAACTGGTTGGCATTGCACCTGGTTGGGACTGGTTGCTGCTGCAATGCAAGGAGTGTGCACCACGATCAGCGGTCGCCCAGCGCTCACACGGTATCTACGTATGCGCGTATGTATGCATGGTTCATGGCCCCACGGAAATCTTCGCTTTTCACACCTGGATATGCGCGGCGCACGTGTGGTCACACTAGCTAGTCCCCCTTCCGCCCCCCCTCCCACACACACACACCCCTCACCTGTATGATGGAGTCGTACATGATGTTGACCCAGTTGTCGCCGGTGGCGACGCGCAGCAGCGTCAGCACCGCGTTGGGGAAGTTGCGGAAGTTGGCGTGGCGGTTGAGTGACTGCCCGTACTTGACCTGAGGGTGAGATTCAGCGGCCAGCGCGCAAGTGAGTAAGCAAACGGGTGTGAGCGTGCATAAGCCAGTCCGGCATGGTGCGTAGAGAAGCGGCGGGGGAGGGGGAGGGTCAACTAGAGGTGCCCCATGCAAGCATGCGCCCCTGCACACGCGCATGTTGGATTGCGGTGCAGCATGACTGGTGGCGGACCGGCGTGCGGATGTCTGCAGCAGCGGACCGACCTTGCCCAGCAGGAAGACGCCGATGTATGCGTACATGAAGAAGAACAGCCCGATGAGCGCGCCGACGTTGCCAAAGGCGGGCAGCGACACGATCAGCGTGCTGAACAGCGACTGGATGCCCTTGACGCTCTTCACCAGCTGGGCGAAGCGCGCCACACGGATCTGGGCAAGGCAAGCCAGGCAGGCAAAACCACACCAGCCAGGGTAACACACAGCAAAGCGGCCTAAGTACGTTATCAGGACACCACGTCAGTGCACCTCGGCAGACATTAGCCCGCCCGGTTGAGAGAGAGAGAGAGGTTACATCACCCGGACCAGTATAGCCAGAGGCTCAGACTGGGATATGGCATCGAGAGTTGGTGGATTGACCAGTGATTTGTAGGTGTTTGACACAAGAGCAGATCCGCCACATGCATGCGATGCCTCCTCCACGCACGTTGCTCAGCACCCTCAACAGTAGTCAACACACAACACACAACAACACAGGCACCAGGTACCCACCACGGCGATGATCTTCTGTATGCGGAAGATGCGCAGGATGCGCAGGAAGTTGGACTGCAGGAATGACAGCACCAGGTCCAGCAGGCCCAGCACCACCAGTAGCAGGTCGAACTTGTTCCAGGCCTGCTTGAAGTAGGTGGGGAATCCAAACGCGTAGATCTTGAGCCCCGCCTCCAGCGTGAACACCGCCTGGAACGCGATGTTGGCCTGCGCGTGTGAGTGTGGAACAGCACAGCCGCAACGAGAGTCACAATACGGCACCACAGCTGCAAATCAGGGAGCGGGCGGGGGTTGTGATAACCTCTGCACCATATAATCTTGTGCACGCTGGAGTACTAGACTATAAGCCTGCAATGAAGTCATTAGGTCATCCCCCATGCCTGGTGCAGTGAAGTGTGGTACAAGTGGGCAGGTCCATGCATGGTGTATGGTGTATGGTGTCGACTGATCAAACCACGTTGCATCCCCATGCACCCCCGCACCCATCCCTCCATCTGCTCAAGCAGGCCAGGAAGCAAGCAGGCGGGTAGCGGGTGGGCTTACATTGGCCTGCTTGCTGGTCCATGAGAGCGGCTGGTTGTACCAGGTGGTGGCCAGGAAGACGACGTTGATGACGATGACAACCAGGATGAACACCTCGAAGCGCTGGCTGTTGACCAGGTTGTACACTCGCCGCCGCCACACGCCGGTAGGCAGCGCGGACTTCTCTGGCGGCTTCAGCCTGCACCCGGACACCACCCACATGTCACATGTGTGATGGGCAGAGTCCAATCAGGTAGCTGCACGGCCAGTGCCGGACCAGGATGCCAGGCCAGGAGAAAACGTGATTTCTTAGCATACCGGTGACAGGTAAATCGTTCAACCACGACATGCCATTCGCCACTGCGTGTGCTCGCGCATGATGCCATGTTGCCGCGTGTGCTGTGCCGGGCATGCATGCATGCGCGCTGTATACAGTAGCACGCAATGTCGCACCTGAAGACCATCTTGCTGAGCTCCGCCCACTCAGTCTGGTTGGACGTGAGGAAGGCGGAGCCGGTCTCGCTGAGCATGCGGATCTTGGAGAACTGTGAGAAGATGACGCCCACATACAGGTTGAGCAGCGTGAACGCGCAAACAAGCACGAAGCCTGCGAGCCAACAGGAGGAGCGGGGCAGGGGACGCGGGGGCGTTACAGAGGGCGAACGCAGCATGGGGAAGGTGCCAGCAGGCATACCGCAACGCAACGCAGCAGCAGCAGCAGCAGCATGGCCTTGTACACAGACACACACACACAGGGCGTAGAGCGTACACCAGGCTGACCCTGACCAGTGCGCACAGGCAGCCAGATGTCTGAGCTCTGCTCTCGTTCTGACCACCTCGTGCACAGCAGCGCTGCTCGCCCTGCCTGCCTGCCTGCTTGGCCTCGCTCGCACTCTCACCCACGAACCAGAAGAGCGCCCCCGGGTTGATGTACGGCTGCGGCTGCTTGCCGGGCATGTCGGGCGCGCTCATAGCGGCCTGCATGATCTCCGTGTAGCCGTTGAGGGTGGAGGTGATGAAGCAAACCTGGAGTGATGAGGCACACGTACGTACGGTACATCGGCCAGCTGGGTGGGTGTTTCGCGCACCGCACACAGGTGGACGAGTCCACCCGTGGCGCATGCATATAGGGCGAGGCCGCACTGTCGCTGTGGCCATTTTTTCGAATGCTCGGATCAATGCGGAGTGGAGTGTGAACAACAGGTGCATGGCCCGTGTGTCTCGCCATTAGCCATACATTTATACCAACATCCGTTGAGGGAAGCGTTCATAGCAGCACAAGGAGGGGTGGCGTAAACTGTAATCGGCAATCGCCGCAAGCGCAGAGCCTGTGCAACAACAGACACATGAGGAAATGTGCCTTGTGCTCATCAGCACCCTGTGCATGACAGCACATGCCAGTTAACATATGGTACCGTGTCCGGCGCACTCACCATGAGCGCGTTGCCGACGTTGTCAAAGTTGGGCCACTGGTTGGACCACTCGCGTGGCTCAGTCGTGTTGGTGGCGGTGTCGTAGAACGTGCCCACGCATTCCTCCACACCCGCAACGCTGGTGTCGTTGCAGCTGCAGGCGGCAAACGCGAGCACGCACACAAACATGTCAGCCATCGACACCAACCACCTAAACACAACAGCAGCAGATGACATTCGCTGCTGCGGGGGCTACCTCATGCACAATAGCGTAAATTTAACTTGGACGTCCACACCGTCCATGCATGTGGCAGAGTGCCGATTGCCCTTTGTTGCGAATCCTGGACAAGGCGATCGTTCATAGGCGCGTCCTACAGTGCTTCTCTCACCTGAAGAAGCGGCCCTTGAACAGCTGCACGCCCAGGATGGCAAAGATGAGGAAGAACAGGATGCACACGATGGACACGTTGGCCATGGCCATGAGCGACATGGTCACGCTCTTGAACACCATGCGCATGCCGGGAGAGCGCGTCAGCAGGCGCAGCGGCTTGAAGGCGCGCAGCACGCGCAGCGCGGAGATGACGCCGACCGAGTTGGTGACCGCTGACAGGATGACCTCCAGCCAGGACGTGATGACGATCAGGAAGTCAACCTGCGGGGTCATGAGTGCAGGACACCAGGTGCACAGAATAGGCATCAGCACGCTGATACCGTAACACGCAACTTGTGCAGTACAAGCACCCAGCGTACTCCATTCTAATCAGTGCTAGCGTCGGGTTTGCCAACAAGTACGGCCCACATGAACGCACTAAACCGAGGTCGCTTCACAGAAGCTGACAGCCAACAGCCAGCGCTTTGTCAACAAAAAAACTTTGCTATGCATTGACAAGGCACGGTACAATGAAGTCATCATGGATGAGCGGGCCGCTGGCCTCCGCACCTGGTTTGTGGTGTGCTTGATGTACTCCTTGAACGTGAACGCAAAGCTCTTGAGCAGCGCCTCAAACGTAAACACAATCGTGAAGGCGATATTGGACCAGTACATAGCCTGCAACACGCAAACGTCGATACGGCAATGCAATGTCAACGCCAGGATCCGGCGGTCGGCAGTGACGACTTCTGCCAGTGGCTGCTTGCCGAGTTGCCGGTAGTGAGGCTCATAAAGCGAGTGCTGAATGGAGACCGCTGCAATCCAGGCCTCACTAAGAGTGCAAACAGGATGCGCACGCAGGCGGTCCGTCACCTGCAGCCACACAGTGTGCCCCCGGGCATTCAGCTCCCCCCACACCCACGCCACGTACACCGCACCCCCCACACGCACAGGCGCTGCGTGTACAAGTACGCTGGCTCACGCAAGGTGCAGGAGGCACCCACCAGGTCATATGGCGAGCCAGGGACTATGAAGGGGTTCTCAAACGCCATCTGCACGCAGTTGAGGATGATGACGCCCAGCATGAAGAAGTCGAAGCGCTTGTGCGTCACCAGCCGGTACATGCGCTCGCGCCAGGGGTGGTCCTCATCCCAGATCCAGAACGCCTTGCCGGTGCCTGCAGGCGCCGCCAGCCAGGGCAACAGGATGCACACAGCAAGCAGGCGCACACTGTGTGTTAGGAATACCTGTTCCCGTGGGGCCATGCAGTGTGCATTCGGTTGGGCCGTGCAGTGTACATATGCGCAGTGCGTGTTGGCGTGCGTGGTGGTGGTGGTGGTGGAGGTGTGGGGGGGGTGGGGGGTGGGGGGGAGGTAAACACACATAAGCGGTATGTGTGATCAGTGTGGAGCACAAGTCAGTAACAACGGTAACGCCACCAAGATACACCCTGGACAAGTATCTTCAGGACATCTTCAGGAGGCAAGCTCCAGGTGTGACACTTGGAACGGACCTTAGCAAGCTGTTACCCTAACTGTGAGGGTCTGTGGCGCATACCCAGTAACACTGCAGCACTCGCCCAAACGGCTGCCTTACCTTCAATCATGATGCTGTGGCGCCGCTTCTTCTTGTACGCCTGCTTGTGGCTGGTGGTGGAGTCATCGTCGTTCATCTGCAGCGCACACGCGTGTATGGTAAGATAAGATTCCCATCAGTGTGGCCATATTGCAGTGTGCATATGCGCATGGATAGTGGCTGCACCTGATGCGCATGTGTGTGTATGCAGGGGGGGGGGAGGGGGGAAGGGCATGAGGCAGCAGGTGATGAGGGGGAGAGTGGCCGCCGCAGATGGAGCTGTGTTCCATAGGCAACAGCTTGCAAGTGATTAGGCCAGCAGTTGTCGGGCCTATCGTAGAGCGCGCTCAGCAACAAGCTGAGACGCCCGCCAACGGCCGCCACTCAAAAGGATCGAAGCCAGCGCACAAAGCAGCATTTGAGACCCCCTCTAGGACCCTCAGCACCCTACAACACATTCATTGGCACCAATGGACGTGGAGCCCAGAGATCTGTGATTTGTGATCCAGGCAGCGGTTCTTACCGAGGTGTTGTCGCTCATCATGCTGTTGCCCGTCATGGTCCGCTCCATGGGCGGCGACTCGGGCCGCTTAGCCTTGCCATCGCCCTTCCCACCGTCCTTGCCATCCTGAGCGGCAGCGCCCCATGCGTCCTTGTCTCCCATGGCCCCCTTTTCAAAGATTACGTCGGCATCGCTGCCATCCGTAGCGTCCATGCGCTTGGCACCGAGCTCAGCCCCGCTCTTGCCAGCCTGCGCGTGGGAGGCGTCGCCCATGCCGTTGCCGTTGGCTCCGGAACCGACGGCGAAGTCGTCCCCGACCTGGCCGCTGCGCTGCTGCAGCACGCGTTCAGCGTCGTGGCTGAACGCGGCGCCAAGCTCCCCCATGAGGTCCATGTCGCTGCCGCTCTCGGCGCCGCCGCTGCCGCCCACACGGGCACGCCTGCGTTCCCACTGCTGCTGAACCGCCAGCTCAGATTCCTGTAAGGGCGCGTGTCGCGGGTCCGGCAGCGCTCCGGAGGCCGTGCCGCCGGGGCCCTTCCTAGCAGAAGCCGGGGAGTGATACGCGCCGTCCCGGTCCCGCGCGCTGTCGATACGCCCCAACGAATCGTCCTCAACGGCAGCCCCGGCCGCGACGGCGAAAGCACCGTTGTTGCCGCTTCTGCCAGCGGCGGCGGCGGCGTTGTTTCTGGCCAGAAGGTCGAGCAGCGGCAGCGGCGCGACGCGGCCGCCTGATGCAGTGGGGGGCGGGGCGGCGAAGCCGCTGTGGCCGTACGCCGCGAGAGTCTCATCCAGCTCGCGTGTGTTGTATTTGTCGAGGTTCTTGGAGCCCCCCCCTGTACTAAAGGCCGCCATTTCAGAGTCCATGGTCCTGTTGGTGTCCATGACCAGACTCTCCTCCGCGCCTACTCCCACGCCCAGGCGCCGCAGCACGCCCATGGATAGATCCGACAACCCGCCGTCGCTGCGGTGCGTGTCGGGCGCGTTGGGTGCCGGCGCTGTCGCGGGCACCGCCCACTGCGCGTGCTCTGTGCCGTTTGCGTGAGCGGCCGGTGCGGGCGCTGCCGCTGCAGCTGCTGCAGCAGCTGCCTTTGCGGCAGCGGCTGCTTTGGCCATGGGTGGCGCCGGCGCTGTCACGGGCCGCGCTTCATAGTCGGGCTCTGTAGATGGGCTGCAGCGGGCGGCATCAGCGGCGGCTGACACGACAGCATTGTGGGCAGGGCCCGCTGTGGCAGCCGCACCTGCGCCGTCCGCAGCAGACGCTTTCCCGGAGTGCGCGGCGTTGTTGTCAACGGCCATGCCCTGTAGCTCCATGCTGCTAATGGCACGGTGCACGCCGGGAGGATGCAAGGAAGAAGCAACGCCGCCCGATGATGAAAGAGCATCCGCCGCCGCCCCCGACGACCCCCCAGGTGCAGTGGCGAGGTGAAAGGCCGGCCGGACAGCAGCAGAGGCACCAAAAGCCGCAGTGGCAGGCATGGGCGACGCCGATGGTGCTGGTAGCACGGGTGCGGGCTCAGCAGCAGCAGCAGCAGCAGCAGCAGCAGGCGAGGTGGCAGGAGGCTCCTGCAGGGCTGCCCCCTGCGCTTGTGCCTTGGCTGCGCGGGACGCGGTCTCCATGTGAGCACGCAGCGTGTCGGCGTCGATGCTTGCGCGGCGCCTAGCGGGGCCTGCGGGCCCGCCCGGCCCCCGCCTAGGCCCCTGAGGCGGCGCCGGCGCGGACATGGCCACCGCACCGGAGGGTGTCAACATGCCTAGATCGGAGCGACTGCCTGCCACTGGTGGTGCAGCCGCATGGCCGTTCATGGTTGCTGCAGTGACCGCCATGGGCGCTGCTGCTGATGCCGAGGCGGTGGCAGCAGAGGCTGGCGTTGCGTGGTCACCGGTCAGGGTGGTGGTGGTGGTGGGTGGACCACCGGGCATGGTGGGGGCCGCAGAGCTGAGCCACAGGCTGTATGAGCTGGGCCCGGCACCAACACCCATACCATCCGCACCCTGCTGCAGGTTTTGCTGCAATAATAAAACGTCCACCGGTATCAATCCCACGTGCGGCGGCTGCGGCTGCGGCGGTGGCGGCGGCGACATCGTGCCATGCACCGCTGCGGCAACGTCATCATCCCGCGATGCCTGGAAGGAGCTCATCGTTACGGAGCTCGCTACGGCTGCGGCAACAGCAGCGGCCAAGTCGGGCTCCGCATCGTCTCCATCCTCCAGCCCCTCCGCGAGCGGTCCCGGGGCTTGCGGCTGCTGCTGCTGCTGCTGCTGAGGATGGCGGCCGGCTTGCAGAAGCTCACTGCTGTTGGCGGAGTCCGCAATGCGGCTCGATCCTTGGCTGCGGGCGGTGATTCCGGACGCGCCAGCCGCAGCCCCAGCAGCGGCTTGGCCCTGCGGGTGCGCCCCAGGCCGCATGGCCGCGAGCCCGCCGACCCGCATGTCGGTAGCGCTGTCGCCCACCAGCTGCGCTGCCGGCACAACACCGGATGCTCCGTGCGACGGTGGCGCTTGCTGCAGCGGAGTCTGGTGAGGGCTGATGGTGATTCGTGCAGCCACGTGCGGCGCCTCGCTGCCTGTCCTGCTCGCCAACGCAGCATAATCGCCACCCCCGGTAGCAGATCCTCCTCGGCTGCTGTCAGGCAGCGCTGTCTCCAGCCAGTTCTGGAGCATCTTTGCCTTCTCGGGGCCTGCTGCGTCATCGTCGTCCGCTGGAAGCTGGAACTTCTGAGAGCCGGCTTCCTCCTGGTGGCCATGCGGGTGGTGGTGCGCGCCTGCAACCACACGTCCACAACACCGTAACGCAAGCGCAGGCACAAAGTGCGTTGGAAGGAAATCCCAATTTAGGATCCAAAAGCGCGCTTGCAGATTCCAGCCAGGTGGTCCATGGTAGTACCCCAGTGCGTGCAAGCGCGTGCAGTGGAAACAAACGCACAACACGAACGAGTGTGGCAATGGCTGGCCTGAAGGCGGACAAGTACACCCCGTATCCCTACACAATACACTTCACGCCTATATAATGCCTCTGCCCTTACCTTTGCCCAAGTCCTTGCTCGCTGCACGCCCGTGTTCACTATCAGCGCCGCCACTCATCCCCGATTTCGCGCGCCGGAAGAAGCCTCGCAGCTTACCGGCGGCGCCCGCCTCTCCACCGCCCCCGCCGCCAGCGCTGCCCACCACAGAGATCTGCCGGCTGTCGCAGCTCAGGGCGCCGCTCATGCCGCCGCCGGGCGGGCCCTTGGCATCAGGTTCCGGAGCCACCTTGCCGCTGTGGAGCCGCAGTTTGCCGTGGTGCCCCGCGTCGGACAGTGTGCGCCCGGCGGCGCCGTCGCGCATGCCCACGCTCTTGCGGCGGGCCTTGGCTTCGTTGTCCGAGCCGGTGGGCGAGTGGCCGCGCCGCATGGAGCCGTTCATGGACATCCTGAGTGAGGAGGGTTTAGGGTTTAGGGTTTAGGGGCGCGGAGCAGGATTTGCACACGACAAGCTTGATGTTGGTTTTTTTGGGGGGGGGGGAGCATGCAACCCAACAGTGCATGTTGTGCACGATCGAGACTATGGTTTGACCGTTTGGCTGTTATTTTGATGTCAGATGCAGCTCCTTCATGGAGCGGAGTGCATATTAGTGCGGCACAGCCGTTGCAAAACGCCCTCTTTCTCAGTCTTCCTTTCAGCGCTTCCCGCGCCACACATCCAAACACCATAGGGCATTGCGGCAGCGGGAGTAACACATTTGATAGTTCCCCTCTCCGTGCAACGATCCCTATCTTTACGGAAAATCATGTATCGATGGCTGCAATGGAGTGTACCAGTCATCAGCTCTTTGCACAAATGGCCTTGGTGCTTACTTTTTGATTGAGCCTCCGAACGAGGACAGGCCGGACGTCATCTTTGAGAATATGGACGACAGCCCGCCCTGCTTCATGCCCTGGCGCACCGCGTTGGCGTCGTACTTGGCCTCAAACGCCTCCAGCGTGACCGCCAGGAAGAGCGTCAGGAAGATGTACTTGCCTGCGGGGGCGCGACACGGTAACAGCAGTAGGTGAGAGCAAGCATTGATGTCGCCGCTTGCACATTGCGAGTTATGTGACTTACGTCATGTTGTGTCAGGAGTTGTCGGCTAAACGGGGGCCAGGAGACACGCATATCATTGTCTGATCCACATTCGGTCTTCAGCCAGAGCCCCTCACGTATGATCGCACATCAGGCCCAGCTCTGGCGCGATTTGGTGACACATGCAAGGGACATATGGATTTCTGCGCCTGTGGTTTTGGCTGGCGCTTGCAACACACCCCCGCGGCTCCCCCACTAGCACCCGCCAGCACTCCCCAGACCACCTGTGCTATGGCCCCTCGTACATGCCCCCTACGAGCGACCTCCCGCGCGCTCCCATCATGATTCAAGCTTCTGGGTGAGGCCTCCCGGGCTGGAACCAATGACGTGAGCCGAGCAGCCCATACACGCCCCAGGCGAATGTGAGGTGCGTGCTGGCATGCATGCATGCGCGCATGCTCACCGACAATGATCCATGTGATGAAGAGCATGGTGGATCCGTAGTCGCTCTGGCGCACCACCGCGTACATGAGCGTCTGATAGTTCTCCAGGTTGACCGTCTGCACGCAGCAGCCAGGCAAGGGGCGGAGCGACCCACCGCATGCGCATGCGCACACACTCTTACACACGACACACACACTCCCAATCATGGGTGGTTTGCGAGTAACCCAGCAGGCGGGTGTGCAAGAGTGGATACGGTAGATTGGCTGAATGTGTTGGGCTACGGATGCTTTTCTCAAGCACTCCGATTGACCCAAGCGCAGGCGTGGAGCCAAGAATACAGTGTTCGAAACGCGATACACACTTAGATGACCCTATCTATCAGTAACCCTGTGATCTGGGACATGCCGCCATCGCCACCACATGGCATCAACCGTCAATCCGAGCAGCTCTTGATGCTGCTCATGCGAGCGTGGTGGCCATCAGGCCTTCACTCACGTTGAACATGGACGTGAGGGCGAAGATGAAGGTGTTGAAGTTGGGCCAGGGCGCCCACGAGTCCAGGATGAGCGCGCCGAAGACGTGCATGCCCACGACGCTGAACACCAGCCAGAAGAGCGCCAGCAGCACGGCGATGGCGAAGAAGGAGGTGAAGGCGTTGAGCAGCACCTCGCCGATGCGCTTGAGCGACTGCATGTAGCGGAAGAGCTTGAACAGGCGCAGCACGCGCAGCGCGCGCAGCACGCGCAGCGCCCTGCGAGCGCACCACCACGCCAGGGCCACGCAGAAGACGGCAGAAGACGCGAATGAATGGAATGGTGCAAGATGGGAAGGAATGTCAATGGGACGCACCCCTGTCATGCTACTGGCTTCCACATGGCAGCACTATTCCAAGCAGCCCTGCATACATCCCGTTACTATCCTATCAGTGAGTCTTTGTCCCCGTTCACCACACGCCCACACCCTGTCCGACACCGCCATACTGGTACATATACGGCACACTGCCAGGCAAATCAACGTGGACATGCAGTATTTCAGAACAACATCAACATCAAAAGCCATGCGGCGAGGATCACTGCAGCCAGGAAGCCACACAGGAAGCAGGCAGGGATGCACGGTAGTTGGGAGATACGGGTAGGCGGCTTTCCATAGCAACGTGGTGACCGCACCTGATGGCGGACACGCCCCCGACCGAGGACAGGATGAGCTCCAGCAGCGACATGAACACCACAAAGGCGTCAAAGATGTTGAAGGCGTCGGCGATGTAGTCCCAGAAGCCCAGGCCAAAGAGCTTGAGGATCATCTCAGCTGTGAAGAAGGCCGTCAGCACCAGGTTGCCCGTCCACAACGACTGCACCGTGCGGCAAGCACACAACGTTATGTTATGTGACATCAGGGGCGTGTTCCCGGATGGCCCATGCTCCCCCACATGGGGACCAGAAGAGCGGAAGAGAGACCATCACACTGCAGTGGATCAGTTATGAGGACATGCATTGCTTGCATGAGCTCACGTGCACACGCTTATCAAGGCATGCCCACATCCATGTCGCTGAAGCCTCTCCCTCGTGCTCCCTCTTGCCCCACGCTCTTGACCCCTGGACGTGCTACCGGTATTCGCGATCGCCCAATGCAGCGAGCAGCGCATGAGACGGTCTCTGCCGCATGTCTTGTTATCAATACTTAGCATGCATGACACCACAATCACCCCGCTCACCTGCTCCAGGGAGGCCGGCATGCCGTAGTAATCCAGGCACATGAGGATGGTGTTGACCAGGATGAGCAGCATGAAGACCTGGTTGAAGGCGTTGTGGTTGACCACCACGCGCACGCGGAACTGAAGGCGCAGCCGCTGGCGCGTCCAGTACGGCTGGTCCGCCACAAACTCGTCAAACTCCTGCGGGCTCATCACCAGCATCGCCACCGTCGCGCTGCCCAGCCCGCTGGGCGCGATGCTCATCGCGTCGGCATCCGCCTTGGCATGCGGCGGCGCCGCGCTAGACTGCGACGCCACGCGTGACGCAACGACCAAGGTGTCCCCCGCTGCTCCGGCTGCCGTTCCTGCTAGGCCAGAAGCGTCCAGGGAGGCTCGTTGCTTGTAGGTCTCCTGTGGAACGGGCGGCCCCAGCAGCAGCACAGCGTTACCGGGCCCGGAGCCCTGGCGGGACGGGACCGTACCGGGCAGGGGCGCAACACCCGCATACACGCCAGCGCCGTTGGCGCCGCTCGCGGTGCGGCTGTTGACGCCGTTGGCGCCGCTCACGGTCCGGCTGTTGCCGCCGCCGGTCGCCGTGCTGATGCTCATCGCGGACTGCTCCGCCGCGATCCCGCCCCAGCCAGTGGTTGAGCCCGGGCGGCCCCTTGACGGCGGCCGGGCGGCACCCTGCTCAGGCTCCTGCAAGGAAGGAATGGTCGGGAGCTGTGAGCACGAGGCTGACGTGCCGCGCTTCGGTGCCCGGGGGTCATCGTCCGAATCCGAATCCCCGTCGCTTTTCCCCAGGTTGCCGAAGTTGACGCGGGAGCGTGCTTTCCCCGGGGGCTTGCTGCTGGCGCCACCGGCGGTGCTGGCCAGACCGTCGGCGGCCGCGTCGCCCGCCGCTGAGCGGAACCTGACGCCCTCAGCTACTGCGGTGGGCGCTGCACGCCGCCACCGCCGCTGCCCACCCGCTCCTGCATCGCCATCATCCTCACCCTCATCCTCATCGCTGTAAGCGTGATGACGGGTTCGATGACCATTGTCCGTTACGCTATTTGCATGCCTCTGGCCGCCGCGCTTGTCACGGTGATGCGTCCTGCTAGCGTAGGCATGGTGGTCAAGCTCAGGTTCGCTGCAGCTAGCGGTGCCGCTGCTTCTGGCTAGGTCGTTGCTGACCGAACCCCGCCTACGCTCAGCCTGCTCCGACATGCCATTCGTACGCAGCGCTTGCACCGGGTCGGTCCAAGAAGCCGGCTCAGCAGCGCGCCAGTGCTGCTGCTGCTGCTGTTCCTCCGACGCAACTGGTTGTCGCCGCCGGCGCAGGTGCTGGTGCTGGTGCTGGTCGCTGTGTGAGTGATGCACGTGCGGCTGCTCCGAATGAGAGAGCGAATCGGCGGACAGGGAGTCTAGCATGAGGCGTGCGTCAGCACGTGTGCCGGCCTCGTCGTCGGGACCGACAGTTTGCACAAGGGCGCGTTTCCGCTGGCTGCGCTGCTGCCCTGCGGGTGCCATCGCCGCCGCAGCTGGAGATGATGCCGGGGATGACTGCCAGCCCGATGTGTGCGCTTGGGACGATACGACCGAGGTGTCAGCGGCCTGCGTGCGCTGATGTGGCGCTGATGTGGCTGGCTGCGACAGCGAGCCGCTGTATGGGAGCGCGGAGCACGAATACAGCAGCGCGAAGTAACCGCCCGGCCGCGCCGCTGCACGCTGCAGTGCGGCGGCGGCGACGGACGCGGGCGTGCCTGCCACTGACGCATACTGCAGCACCAGCTGCTCCCAGCGCTGCTGCTGCTGCTCCTGCTGCTGCTGCTGCTGTTTGTGTGGATCGTCCCGGGCAGCTGCTGGCACCGCCAAGCTCCCTGGTGACGGAACCACCGGCGCGCTGACCAGCACTGGCTGCTGCTGCTGCTGCTGCTGGCGCTGCTGCTCCAGGCGCTGCTGGCGAGCAACAGAGCGTGGCGAGGTCCTCCTGGGAGGGTTACGAGGCGCGCTGCTCGTGGCCTGCCACCAGCGCTCCTCCGCACCTCCCGCCTCCTCCGCCCCCCTGCCCTCACGCGATTGCCGCTGCGTGGCACCGATACCGCCAGCAGCACCCGCGACCTCCCAGCCTTCAGCCACCGCCTGCTGCTGCTGGTTCCGGAGCCGGTCGTTCAGGGCCATGCCGTCATACGGCTGGTCATTATCAGCCGGAGACGGGCGAGAGAGGGAATCGCCATCGCCGCCAACGCTGCCACCATCCCCCGCAGTGCTACGGTTCTCTTGCTTCTGCACCTCCTGCTCGACATCCGACGCGTGGGTCGTGAGCTCAGGAATGCCCAGGCGAGATGGCTGGCGCGGCAGCGAGGAGGTTTGCCGTGACACCTGCCCGCTAAATCCTCCGCCCCCTGCACCGCCCGCTGGCGGTAGCGTGATCCCCAGCAGGGAGGCCATCGATTCTGCGGGGGCGCTGTCACCGCCGTCGCCGGCCGCATCAAGATCCTTTCCCCGGGTAGGGGACCCCGCACGGGGGGCACCCCCCGTATGGCCCCCCTGGTGTTGTCCCCGGCCGTCCGCTTCCTCCTCGTCGCTGCTATCAAGGTCAGGTAGGTGCGGGAACGACGCGTGGCGCTCCTGCTTGCCGGAGCCTTGGTTGTGGAACGACGAGCGCAGGTGCTGCTGCTGCTGCCTGGAGGACGGTCGCCCGAGCGCGTACACGCCGCCCTCGGCCGTGCCGTCCATAGGGCTGGACAGCCCCTGCACTGCCGGCCCCTGCACCAGGAACTGATCAGGGGGCAACGCCAGCCGCTGCAGCCTGTCGTCGCCCTCCCACCCGCTTGCACCGCCGCCGGCGTGATGCTGCTGCTGCTGGTCGCCGTCACCCGCCTGCTGCGCGTGGTGGCTGCGCACATCGAACGAGATGCCGCGCTTTGAGGGGTCCACCGGTGCACCGCTGCTGACCCTGCGGTTGCGCTTTTCGTCGTCGCTGTGCTCGTCGGAGGCTCCGCTGGCCTTGGACAGCTTGGAGTGTATGGCGGAGCTTATCTTGGAGTTGATGAGCGACTGCTGCGAGCGCTTGCTGGAGTAGTCCGTCCACTTGCTCTTCACGCGGCTCAGCACGGCTGCGCCCCGCCACCGCACACACATACACACGCACACAGAGTAAACACACGCCAGTGCAACCTATCAGTCATCCCTCAGCACTTGGCCAGCAGTCACCAATGACGAATTAATCCCACAGGCACTGGTCGGTCAGTCAGCCGTAGCGCCACACGTGGTGGTAGTACCTTTTATAAGCCTACTCAAGCCACATTAGATGGCCGCGCATGTGCATTAGGCCCGACGGTTGAATGCTACGGTAACTGAAGCAGGGCTGCCGCACATCAGAGCTGGCTCTGGTGCGGCTCGACACTCATACGCAGCCTTAGACACAGGCGACCCTGCTGCCGGCGCTTGTCAGCTGCTGAGGTGGTTGGCGGTGCACTTACACATGACGGTGTTCTTGCGTGACTTGGACTTGCGGTTGGCCACCTGCGCCCGGAAGAGCGTCTGCGCCTTGGCAAACTTGATCTTGAGCACCGCCAGGAAGAGGTTGAGCTGCAGCAGCAAGCAGAAGACCACCGGCAGCACCACGGACCGCAGCGTTCACCAGGGCCAGCACAGCAGCAACATTATGTACACTTTGAGCTGTCTAGCCGAGGCCGACACTCCCCACAGCAGCAAGCGCCGCATTCTAGCGTATCAGTCCACAGAACCCCTGTGCCTCAAACGCGCACCGTGCGTACAGCAGCAGCTGTAGGCAACAAAGCCACGGACAACGCCTGGCAAGCTTACAGGCGCGGGGCAGAGCGGTACACGCCTGTGCAGTACAGATGCAGGGTGTACTACGGTATGCAGTACGCGTTTGCGGTACGGCATGCGCACCACAAAGTACGATCCGATGAAGATGAGCGTGACGAAGTAGATGATGCACCAGGGGCTGGTAGCGTCCATGGTGCGGTACATCATGAACACCCAGCCAGTCTGCGTGAGCGCCTGGAAGGTGCTGATCAGCGCCACGCCCGTGTTGCCGTAGCCCGCGGTGTTGATGGCCACCTGCCGGTCCTCCGTCTGGGCGCCACGCAAATGACACGACACGCCCACGGCAGCACACGCACCCCGCAGGCAGCAAGGACGGTAAGTCGCTCGCGCAGTCACCAACGGGTGAGCTGAGGCTGTACACCAACCGGAGCAGGCGGCTTGTATGACACTGAGCAACCTGCCCTGCATTCCCGCTCTCCCCCTCAACACGCCCGCATATGGCCCTGACCCTGACCCTGCATCTGCACATTCACTTCAACTGGCTGTGTGCATCTGCACATTCACTACAACCTTGTCACCAAAGGTTTACACCATGTTTGCGGTTGTTGATCACTACTTGAACTTCCAACTCAGTGTTTGACTTTCCGAGCTCGACTTGCTTTACGCTTGTCGTGCGCGGCCTGGACTCATGATTGCGCATCTGTCCTCATATGAGGGGAGTGTTGGCCTCGGCTAGAAAGCTCCTAATGTAAAAAATCTATCTATGTACCCTGACCCTGTGGCATGCGCGCTACCTGTTAAAAGTGTTTACCGCCACGGGGCCGTGCAGCGTGCATATCAACATGTGCGTACAGATGGAGACCGCACCTGACAACGGCGAGGCTGTGTGTGATGTGCCACTCACTCACCACGCAGTGGTATCCGGCGGGGCACTTGCCCCAGCCCCCGCAGCCAAACATGTCGGGGTCGTCCTGGCCATAGAAGTACTCTCCGGTGGTGTCGTTGACGCAGACGTGGTAGTATACGCCGCCGAACATCTGCACCGCCATGACTGAGTAGAGGAAGAGGAAGAAGAAGAGGATGCCCGCCACCGAGGTCAGCAGCGGGATGGCCTGCAGACGGGGGCCGGGGGGTGGGGTGGGGGAGGCACGAACAATCAATCGATCGTTTCATGTATTGGTGAGGTGCAGCATACAGCAAGCACGTCGCTTTTCTGAAGGTGATCTGGAGATGAGCACTCGTCGCTTCGGCAGCAGGGGGTAGGAAGGACATTGACACTGACAATGCGCAGCCGCCAGTGCAGCGCCCGTGTATCTCTCAGTGACTTTGGCACCGAGGCAGAGCCGCCAATGCCAGCGAGCGAGCGCACCCTCCTGCACACACCACCTGTTTGCTCCACCCACTGCCGCTCCAACTGCCAGAGATGTGCACAGCACAGCGCTGCGCGGCCGCGCGGCTGCTCACACCACACATCACGCCCCGCCCACACCACCACATACCCGCAACCAAACCTAACCATGATTCGGGTTTCCCTCCTCCCCAAGCTCTTGAACTAAGGATATGTCAACGCACGGAATTGTCAGTGCAATACCGTATCCCATCCTGAGGAAGCGAGGAGGCATGCAGGGCCCCGTCCCCCCCACCCCCCATCCCCCTACCTCCAGGAAGCACACGATTACGCCACGCAGCGACTCGAAGCGCGTGATGGTGCGCAGCGGCCGCAGCGCGCGCAGCGCGCGGATGGCGACGATGGCCTTGCTGTTGCTGTTGGCGGGGATGAAGGCGGTGTACCCGGCCGCGACCATGAAGAAGTCAAACTGGTTCCAGGGCTTGCGGATGTACGGCAGGAAGCCGCCGAGCGAGCCCACGCGCAGCGCCATCTCCAGCGTGAACACCAGGTTGAATGCAAACTCTGCGCGTGGGGTTTCAGATTTGCAAGGCGGGGGAGGTGTGAGGCTTGTGGTGGGAAGCGGGACGTGCCGCACCCCGCGGGGGGGGAGGTTGTGCAGCGCAGATGTGAGGCAGTTGCCATACATCCGCCACTACGTGTGTATTGCACAGCATGGTTGGCTGCTGCCTTTACGACACCGAGATCGAGCTTGCAGTGCAGGCTTAAGCGAGCGGGTTCACCAGCTGAGCTGATGGATTGTGACTATAACTAGGTCATGGTTCAGTGCCAAGCCTGCACCAAGGTGCACACGGTCAAGTGCAGCTGTGATGCTTTTTGTGTGTGTGGCCAAAGTGCTGACCCCTGCACTACACAGTATGCAGCGGTGCCGTGCTTGCGGTGCCGCCATTTTGATTGATTTGATTATGCGGGTTGTGCCGCTGGGCTGCACGCGCCCCTATCCTCCAAGCGCTCCAACCGCTGCCGCCGCTTGCTGCAACCAACGCCACGCACCCACCTGACCAGAACAGCTGGCCATTGCGGCCGCTGCGCTCCTCCTGCATGGGGTCGTACAGCGCCAGCGTGATGCAGTTGGCGAAGATGACGGACGTGATCACCATCTCGAAATCCGGGTTGGCGCACACCCTGATGCAGAACCTCCGCGGCCGTGAGTATTGTGAGAGGTCCCCCATGGCTTCATAGGTGTTCACAGAGTCCATCGTCATAGAGCGGTTCATCCGCTCGAGCATCTGCTTCTGCTTGGCGTCCTTTGAGGCTGGGTCCTTGACTGCGCCTGCGTCGTCGGCAGGCCCGGGCTCTGGTGAAGGGACTGCCGCCCCTGGGACTGCTCCTGGTGCGTCTGCTGCAGTTGCTCCAGGAGCGGCTGAGGGCGCAGGGAACAGCGCGAGCAGGCCCACCGCGTCAGCTGTCACGGGGGGCGGTGCGGCCGGTGCGCGCCCTGAGCCCGCTGCAGCTGCTGGCGACGAGGCACGCAAGGCCTTGGGGCCCTCATCCTCTGACCAGTGGTCTGCCAGTGGTTTCACCTCCTGCAGGCTGACGTACGGCGCGCTTTGCGCAGAGCCTGGCGCGCTGCTTGCAGGTCGCTCAGCGCCACCGCTGCGACCCGCTGCTGGGTGACCGGATGGCAGGCTTAAGGCCTGCGCTGCAGTCGGGGTCGCGGAGCTGTTTGGTACGCCTGCAAGCAGGGCCTCGTGAGGATAGCTGTCCGTTACCAAGGGCACAGGCGACCCGTGGGCGGGGCCAGCTGAATTAACAGCCTCTGGGCTGCGACGCTGCTGATGCAGCTTCTGATCGGCATGATTGTACGGCTGCGCAGACGCAAGCTCCGGTTCTGGTGCGATGTGCGGCCGTACGATGCTGTCGCTCGGCCTTTTCGCGTGCCTATCATGAACGTTTGAGTCTGGCAGTGTCCGGGTTCCAGCCTGCTGCCCTGTGCTCTGGACCGCTGCATCCTGCTGATTTATCTCACGTCCACCAGATATCTCGCTGCTGCGTCTTCGTGCTCCTGCCATCGGAGGTGATGTGGTCTCCTTGCGTTCATGCTCGTCGGAGTGCCTGGCGCCATCGGCAGGTCCTGCAGCAAGCGACAAGCGCGGACAACCTTGCTAACATGTAACATAGGTTTGTTTGTCGTAGGTTGTGGTTTTGTGCTTTGTCGGGCAGCGTGACGGTAATGCAAGGCTGACCCGCTTGCACAACGAGTTCATGCTGTGCATCACCTCAGTCCCAACACTCGCGTGTGCCCTACGCACGGGCCTGAAGCAAACCACGAAACACTACCTAACTGTCTCGTGAAAGACGCAAGCATTTTCCAGACCTTGTGACCTGTCATTTGAGCCAGACGCGCGTTCTCACTTCCGTTACACACGGGGTTGCACCAACATTTCTCACCTATTCTCCTGCCCACCCGTTTCCCGACTCTCTCCAGCACCTCATGCTCCTGCTTTTGCTGAAAAAAGCGCTGCTGGTGCTCACGGTAGTCTGCTTTTAAGACATCCTCGACCGCCACGTTGTTCTCCTGCTGCAAGACCTTGAATAGGTCACTGGCTTTGGCTTGGCCGTCGCCATCGTGCCTGTGAAAATTACGAGCGAACAAGTATATTTGGCGGGACACTGCACCGGATGCGTGTGTGCTTTAACATGTCAGTGTCAGCGGCCCACGCCATGGCCGGAAAGTGTTCGTGCATACCTCTGTGTTCAGCTGTGTTCAGGACCACATATGGGCACATGTATCTTAAGAATGCCTCACCTCTGTGGTGAAGGCTGCTGTGTTCTTTTCCGAGGGCTGGCCTTGTACACTGCCAAAGCCTTCTCCTTGTCGCCTCCCATTTCCGGGCTCGGTCCGAAGCCCGGCGCCTTCGTCTTCAGGTCAAGCGCCTCAGCCTTTGCATCGCGACCACACTATGCCCAGCAACGCTGTGTCGGCAGCTGCCCGTCTCTGTTCGATGCAAGTGTTGTGTGTGAATTATTGACTGCACAGTGCAGGAGCAGAAAAGCACCACTGCTGGCGTGTGGTTGTAAGAGAAACAATTTGAGTATCTCGCTCAGTTGAGGTCTGTATGGCATCGGCCTTCGACACAAGGCCCACGATCGAGTGTTTGACTCATGTCCCCTTCACCTATCAGTGTGACGCATAGCAGTAGTGCAAATTGTCTTACAATAAGCAATAGACGAGTGCCTGCACACACATCCAGTGTGAGTGGCGAGCCAGCGTCCCCACAAAGCTCAGGTTGCCTCCGGACCGCACAAGACACGGTTAGGCCGTGCAATGTACGTACAACGCACGCGCCACTGTGTGCAGGTCCGTACCGAGACCCAAGTATCATGGCGTGCAGTGTAGGGAGCGCAGCAGCAACAAATAGGGTGACCTAACAGGCGATGGCGCATCACTGCTGTGGACCTTGACCTTGTTGCCCGTTGTCGTCCTGTTCGTAGTTCGGCTGTTGCCCAACGTTCACCCAAGGCATCAGGGACCTGCAAGTCAGCAAGAGTGTCACACAGCAAGCACAGTTATGGACTGTTATGGTTAATACAATATCATGTTGGGGTGGTATGGGTTTCGCACTGCTGGCGTGAGCAACGAGTTCTTACATCACAAGCGTGCTTGTGAAAGGGGAGACACGGAATACGGTCAAGGTGTAGCGAGAGTGCGAGACCCAACATCAACGCACCGCAAGAGCATCATCAGCGGGTTAGCGTTGCGCATCTCCTCCTCGGACAGTGCCGGTGCCTGCTGTCCTTGCGCCGCAGCCTGCTGCTGAGCGAGCGCCATCTAGCACACGCATGCGTTCCGCAACCAAGAAAGCATACCATAGACAATATAGCGGTTCAGTAACTATACAGGTCGATTCTCGCAAGACAGTGGGTGTAGAGGCTGACGTTTGCGAGCCGACAACCCAGCGACAACCCGGCGACCGTGACGCTGCCCCTGCAGGAGCAGCAAACGCTATGCTCACGCCCTGCTCAAGCGTCATTCGTTTGTTACCACAAGCACCCCTGGCGACGCCCGCACCAATGCGCGCGATTCCCGCTGCCAACGTGACTACATGTGCTGCCCACCAAACCGCAGGCAAATCTCCATTACAAACTCATCCCCCGCTCACCTGCTCCTGCATCTCAGCCCACCAAACCGCAGGCAAATCTCCTCCATTACAAACTCATCCCCCGCTCACCTGCTCCTGCATCTCAGCAATCGCCGCCTCCACTTCATCCATACCGCCCGCCTGCATCGCCGCCTGCATCTCCTCCCTATCACAGGAGGGGAAAGCACAACACCCGCCTTAGGACTCTTTCCCACACACCCACGGAAACGAGCCGTGTGTGCCGACTCGGTCAACCTGGAGGCACCCCGCTTCAAAACAGCTCACGCCTGTCACACAAATGCTGACTGAGTCATCCTGTACGCACCGCACACTGCAACCCACATGCCCACCACCGCCCATACCGTGGTCGGTCCGTTTTAAAGCGTCTCCGAAAGAGCGCTCCTGATCACCCCGCCTCATTTCACTCACCTGGGCAGCGCCGCCACGTTGTCGCTGAAGTCGTGCAAGCGCAGGTGGCGGTACTCGTTGGCCTCGTCGTCCGGCGGGAAGGACTCGCGAGCCAGCACCGCCCAGTCCTCAGCGCTCAGAGGCGCAGACGCCTGCGGCACACGCATGATGCATGCAGCCGCACACACGTGAGCGCCACTTGCTTCGCATGAGACGTTGGTGATTGTTGCAGCCTTGCAGGTGTGGCAGTGGCAAGTCTGTTGAGTTCGTGGCTGGTGCCGGGTGTTGGGCGCAGATCAACAATGGCTGGCGCATAGCAGTGGCTGCAGTACGCAGGCGCGTGCATCGCTCAAAGGACATATTCATTGCACAGTACCATAACAGCTAGGTAGAGGCGCAGAGCTTTGGTACCTGCGCAGTGTGCACGACCGTGCCCTGCCCGGCGCCGGAGCCACCCACCAAGTGGATGAATGCCCGTTCACAAGTCCAACAACCAGCACATACACGCGCACATGCCGACATGCACTAATGGGGTCGTGTACTGCGCACGCCCACTGGCACGCCTTCACTTGTGAATGCGAGGTGCCGACGGGGGTATGTGTTGCCGCCGCTGAGGGGCGCGCGCCTCACCTTGCCGTCTGCGATGTCAGCGGCGCGCGTTGCCGCTTGCTTGAGGAAGTCCAACGCATCCGGGACCTTCCACAGCAGGTGGCTGCAGGCAGGTAGCAGCAGCAGCAGCAGCAGCGGCAGGCGAGGGGGCGTGCGAGGGAGGACAGCACAAAAGATGGAACGCCGCCGAGGCGCCAGGCTTGCTTCCACGCCGCACCGAGGGTTCCGGTGCAGAGGCATGCCGGGCAACACCGCCAGTGCAGCATCCTGGCGTGCACCACCACCACTGCCTGCTGTGGTTTAGAACGCCTGCTGAGCACGGGCGTGCCCTGCCGCTGACGCTGTGCGTCCGCACAGCTACAGCTCGCGATAAATACCGACCCGCTCATACCGAAGACCGTTGGTAAACACATTGCCTTTTTGCTGCCACCGTACATCCGTGTGTTGCTGCCTCGCTGTGCGTGCTGCCGTCAAGCTGCATGTGCAGTTATTGGGTGCCAGCCGCTGCCTGACGTCCCAATGCGCCACACTGCACACAAGCTGCTGAGCGAGTCATGCAAGCGGGAGTGTAAACGGCTCAACCAGTCGAACCACGGTACCGTGTTTATGGTAGTGCACTGGGTTAGGTGTACCATAGGCAAATGATGAACCGAGGCCGGGCTGTGCCTCACCTTCGCTCCCCGTAGATGGACACCAGGTGCGCGAGCGACGCGTTGCCGTGGTCCGAGGCCTTGGCGAAGAGCTTGCGCGCCAGCAGCGCGCCCCACGACGCGTCCTTGGCCACACCCTGCGCACGGCGCACGGCACGCAGCGCGGCCGGGGCGATGAGATGAGATCGGGCGGCGCGTGCAGAGGCAGTGCGGGAGGTGTGACACGCACGGTGTATGCTGGCATAACGTGACACGAGGCTTGGCTATAGTGAGCGCAGGCGGGCTTGCGCTTGCATGTGGGGCTCAGGCAGGGATGAGGCTGGCCTATTGCAAGAGGCAAACCTGCATGCCGCTTACATCCAGCCCATAGGTTTGCCCATGGGTTTGCCCCCAAACGAGCTGTTCACACTGCCTGGGGCCACGTTCACCATCCGGCACACCCACACCGCAGACCCCCGCCCACGTGCTGAGCGGCGAAAGGGAGCAGAGCAGAGCGGAGTGCAGACAAATGTGTTGCCTCAAAGCAACACTCAACAGGTTCCATGACGCGCTATGCAGCGACCATGGCATCATCGGTGCTGTTACGAGCCAACCCCGCAGTGGGCGCGTCCACGCACCTTGTCGTGTAGCCGTGACACCAGCTGCGGCAGCACCACCGGGTGCAGCAGCAGCGCCTGGGTCAGCATCTCCAGCGGAGGGATGGCGCCGGGCTCTCCCGCAGGCCGGAACGCCAGCTGCTGCTGCTGCTGGTCTCGCCCCTGACCCTGGCCCTGCCCTTGCCCCTGCACCCCGCCGACAGTAGCAGACAGTGTGGTGTGTGACAGGCGGCAGATGAATGGATGATGCTTACAGGCTCCACTGCTGATCCCCATCTGGGGGGAGCATGGGCCGTTTGGCCGACACGCTCCTGATGTGACATAACATAACATAACATACAGGCTCCACTGCTATGACATTTCACGTGTTACACATGCAACGGTGCAAGTGAAGGCAAGGACGAAGCGGGAGCTGCAGAATGGCATAGACAGCGCTAGAGGCGTGGTGAGCGCAGGTTTATGAAAAGCAATGCACACTTGCCCACCACTTGCTTGCCCACTGAATCACAAATCTGCACGCGTCACCCACTTCTCTCGCCGGATGTGACTGGCCTGATATGGCAAGCGCGTTGTGAACAAGGTGATGCTGCGCGGTGCTCTCTCTTACTCACCGACGTGCTAGCGGCACTCGTGGAGGCGCCGGCAGCACCAGCGTCCGCAGCGTCCGCCAGCTGCTGCTGCTGCTGCTGCTGGCGGAAGGTGGCGAGCGGCAGCGCCATGGCGTAGTTGGGCAGCAGCCCCAGCGAGCGGTTGCCCTCAAACTCACACACGAAGCGCTGCAGGAAGGTGTAGCTGTGAGTGACGCAGCGATGCAGGCAGGCAGGCGGGCAGGCAGGCGGGCAGAGGAGACCGTTAAGTAAGAACTAACAGCATGCAACACAGTGCGCTGGTTGGGGAAGGCATACCAGCGACCACCCCCTGGTTGATTACCAGTGATGGATTGACCAACAAGTGGTTGACTGCAAGGCTGCCATCGGCTGCGCCTCGTGCCCACACCCGCCGCAAGTCTGCCACAATCGGGTTGTGGCCAGGGGAGGGAGGAGGCGGTAGGACCAGCCTGGTGCTACCGCCTTCCCCCCTCCCCTGGACCTGCCACCACCACCAGCTCATCACCGTCCACAACGGTGCACGAACACAGCCCCGCTCATGGGCTCGTCAGCGTTGCACCAGGCTCTGCCTCAGCCAGGCTCCCTCCCTCCCCGCTCAGTTGCAGTCTGGCTCTGACTGCCGCGGCCCTCAACCTGAGCCACAGCCAGGCTTCCCCCTTCCACGCCCTCCACTACCCCCCCGAGGGGGCCCTGCCTGACCTGCCAACCCTTGGCATCAACCCCAACAAGGCTTCCTACCCGCTTTCCCCCCCTTCCCTCAGTGTGAGGCATGGCCCTGCCGTACCTGCCTGCCCTCAGCGCCAGGTAGTCCACCATGCACAGCGCCCCCATAGGGTCCTCAGGCTCCAGCGCCAGCAGCAGCTTGCAGCACTCCAGGGCGGTGCGGTGGCAGCCACGCCGGCTCAGCGCCTGCAGGGTGGGCACACAGCGTTGGGCCAAGATGGGCATAAGTCACTGATCGTGTTTGCCAAACGTGGAAGATGCACTTGATTCCTGTTGGGTTGCGCAGTGTACTGTACACATGTGCAGGTGTGTGTGTTGTTCAGTGGAGGGAAGTCACACGGGGGAAAGGGGACGCGCCCCGCTACCCTGTCACCGCCCCCCCTCCCCACTTTGTTCCAGGCGCCCACCTGGATGTGCCTGAAGAGCGCGGTGAACATGCCCCTGTTCTCCTCGGTCGCGTAGTCCAGGCGGCAGTCCGCGGAGGCGATGTTGAAGGAGGGGTGCCACGCCATCTCCAGCGCGAACAGCGCACGCTCAAGCACCTCCTCCGCATACGAGTTCTCACCTGACCACCAGCAATTGATTGTGAACGCACAGCCAGCCCAAGCACGTTTTTGGCATATAGATTTGTTGTGACCAGTTGAGTGCGCACAGACAGCCACCCCAAGCACGTTTCTGGTATATAGATTTGTGTAACTACGCTTGGGGCTTTCTAGTTGAGGCCGAAACTCCCCTCTGGATGAGGACTGATGCGGTGCTTGGGGAATAGGTGCAGCGGGCTGGGGCATCGTTGCCCGAGAGTAAGGCTTGGGCTTGCAGGTGCATCGGATGCGGTTGCAAGGGCCGCTAAGCGTCAGTTGCAGGTGAGCGGCAAGAAGGGCGAGCGCATACCGCCATATGCTTCAGCATCGCTCAGCTTGCAGTACAGCGCAAAGCCGGCAGGCCCGGCAGCGCGCAGCCGGCCGCCGGCCGCATTTGCCCTATGGCAGCGCTCCCTCCCCCTCTCCCTCTCCCCCTCTCCCCCTCTCACCCATGTGGCGGTAGAGGTCGTACATGGCCAGCAGCGAGTCGATGTGGTAGGGCGCCTGCTGCAGCAGCCGCGCGATGTTGTTGGGGTCGAACGAGGCCTGCAGGGGGGGGGTGGAGGCAGGCATGCATGTGTGCACGCGCAAACCGCCCGCACGTCATGTCCGCTCGTATTTCATGGATCAGGTGGACGAGCCGACTGCTGGGGCAAAGCTGGTTGAACGATGAATCAGATGGGCCAGCCGGCGGGCATAAGCAAGCACCCGGGCGTTGCTGCACCAGTGAGGCCCTGCTGACTCAGCTCAGCCTCACCTGGCACTGCTCAAAGTACATCTGCGTGCTCTGGTACCCGCTTGAGTACGCGTACTTGAACTGCTGCCGCCCCTCCACCATGCCTGCAGCAAGCAAGCGGCATGCAACATCGGTTGATGTTTTGTGCATGCAACCCCCTCAGGGCCTGGTGGAGAGCGGGCCGCAGACCCTCAGAGTGGTATTGGGTGGATGATGGATGATGCGCGTCGACAGCACGGCGCCAGGCACCAGCGCTGCGCTGGTGGTGTACTGACCTACGTACTGCATGGGTGTACTGACCTACGTACTGCATGGACAGGCCGTTGTCCAGGGGGGGCCAGTGCTCCTTGGGGCACACCAGCAGGCCGCGCTTGAGCGGCCGGCGCCGCACAGGCACACCGCGCATCTGCGCGCAATGACCACACACCCACAGACTGGCTGGGACCACGTATCAACTAGGCACGTATCAGCTAGGCACGTAATCTGCTTGGCTGCTGCATGCAGACACATACACACATACAGACGCACGCATGGGCCGTTTGGCCGATACGACATGCACAGCATCATTAGGTACGCCACCCCAGCTGCCTGTCGGGCACACGCACGTGGAGCACTGCAAAGTGCAAGTCTGCAACCCACACACACGCGCCGCCCCCCGCCGCGCACCTGGTTGGCTCTGCGCCTTCGGTCCGCTGCGTCCGCTGCGTCAGCGCGGTCCACGCTCTGAACGACGTCTGCGCCGAAAATACGCCGCAGCTGCGGGCACGCACAAATCCATGCACACGCACACGCTATGCAAGTTGCAGTGCACGCCACCCAGGCAGCTCCAACCTCGATATGGGACACAGCAGCTGCACGAAGGGCGAGCTCAGCAAGCACTCGGGCATGTGCGTACTCGGCGTGTGCGTTAGACAAGCCACTGACCTCATCGTCGCCTCGGAGGCCCTTAACGTCCACTGCCAGTACATGCACTGGTGAGGCCGCTGCCTTGCCAGCCGCTGTCCTCCCGGAGGGCTCCGCCAGCACTCCAACCTGTGCAAGGAAGACGGACCCCACAGGCTCAGTTGCAAACCATACGCAGCATGGCATCATGGCGTAGAACACGTGGGCACAGCACTCCACAAATGCAAGCCGGCAGAGCATCCATGCGGTTCACACCGTTTCTAGCTTCAGCTCCTTGACGAGTTTGTCGATGTCCTCCGCATCCTCTGCTTCCTGCCGGTCTGCTGGTGAGGGCCCGTGGCCGTTCCCTTTCGCGTCTTCTGCCTGCTCCTTGTCCTTGGCTCCCGCTTTCCCCTTCTTCTTCTTCTTGCTCCCTGACTTTCTTTTCGATGCATTACCAGCTGCACCAGCTGTGGCCTGCTCTTGTTGCAGCTTGCCATTCGAAACTGGTTTGGCGTCACCATCATCGTCCTTGTCGCCTGCAGACTGTGCCTCCTATGAATGCATGAGCATTATACATTCAGAGGGCGGTAAGAGCATTGTACATGGAGACAATCAGAATGTTGGACTATCAGCTGCTGTCTGGTGCATTCACCAGCAGTCTGGTAGACAGGTGACGACAAGCAGCGTTCCTCGAATTGGCTGCTGCATACCTCATCATCAGACAGTAGGTCAAAAGGATTGAACGGCTTGGCTTGCACAGCCTCCTCGTTGTCCTCCTCATCCTCGCTGTCGCTAGGCGCTTGCGCAGCAGGCTTGCTTTGGAGCTGCTCCTGCAGGCGTCGCAGGTGGCGCGCTGCCATGGCCGAGAGATAAGCCTGGGGGTAAGCTTCTTTGCTGCTTGATACGGTTAGGGTGTGCCAAGGAGTGGGGGGTGGTGGAAAAGGGACGCACCACGACAGAAAGTTCGTGCGCAGGTTGCACAGCTGCGTAGAGGCTGAAGACAGTTGCAGTGTATGGACAGTGTGAAGTACTAACCTTTCCTGATGACAAGAATCATTCCTTTTCCCTGCACAAGTGGCTCATGCGGGCCTGTCCCTCGCATGGTCGACCTGACATTGCATCCTGTGCCCACAACCACTTGGAGGCGCGGCTTGTGGTGGCTGGGTTGCTCTGTACTATACCTGACTTGGTGTTGTTGCCTCCTGACAACCTTGCTGTCCTGTTGGCCCTAGGCGCCCCTGTTCAGAGTGTAGCTACTGTTCGGGCACGGCCCAGGTCAACACCACAACAGCGCCAATATGAGTATGAAAACTCTTGCCGACTACATTAAGTGGCGGAACAAGGAGCCCATCCGTGCGGCTGGTGAGGAGTGGAGGCCCCCGGTTCTCGAGTACCCTTTCAACAAGCCCCAGACGGATGTCCTGTCCAAGCTTGACAGCGACCCTATCATCCGCCGTGTGTTCATCAACCCCAAGGCTGCTGGGCCTCGTGTGTTCCCCATGTTTGGGACACCAGCATATCAGTTCTTTGCTGGGCTTTGGACTGGCGCAATGATCACCTTCGTTTTCACATGCAAGCCGCTGGGGCGCAAGGAAGTGGAGGACCTTATTAAGTATGACCCAGCCTACTTCCCGGAATTTGCCAAGGTCAAGTAAGAGAACGAGCGCCGTGCACAGCTCGGCTTGCTTCGGCAGCGCAGCGGCGATGTCAGGGCGGGCGCACTTAACGGACCACTTTGGTCTATGCGTGCCTCCCATCTTGTTGCTCTTCCTGAGCTATTTCAGCTTGCTTGAGCTTGCTGTACCTTTGTTTACATCAAGCACCTGACCTGACGCGCTTAACACACGCACACGTTTGCGCGTGGTGGTGTGTTGGGTTTTTGCTGACACGCTACATCCCCCACACTGCTTTTTGACTGGACCTTGACACACTGCCTATTAGTTTGGCACAGTCCTGCGCATCTCCGCACCGAGAATCTTAACGAACCCGGGCGAGCACCCCGTCCCGCGCTAGGCCAACATACTCCGTGCCCTTGTGTGTGGTTTCCTTCTTGCTGCTTGCAAGCACATGTGACAAGCAGAAGACGTTGTCTTCCAGGAAAGTGCTGCACCGCTGTAACCTGCATGCAAAGTGTCGGTGCTGGCTTTGCGACCGTGCGCTGCTGGGCTGAACATACAATAACTCACCACCATATTGTGCCAAGGGCCAACATGCACAGGCCTGCAGGAAAGGAGTGAAGGGAGTTACAATGCAGTTCAGAAGCAACGGAGTTGTCAGGCCCGCGCCAGTTGCCCGGAGGACGGTGCATGGACGAGTCAGGCTCGAGCTTTTGGGCGCTGACTGGCCGAGTGTTCTGACTTTCAGAGAGCACGTGTGTGAGCGTTTGCGTGGTGGTGGTAGTGCGCACCATCGCATATCAGATAATGTTTTGGGTCACGAGACGCGCAGTGATAAATCAGCAGTACGGGTAACGCACAGTGCAGCCGCGCGTGTGTCAGTGCATGTTGGGTCAGGCACAGAAACGCTGTGTGTATACACATGGCGGCTGGTACATGGCAGGTGGGTGAGGTGGGTGGGGGGAAGATATATAAAGATAAACATTTCTGGTGCAGAATTCCCTGCCGCAGTCGGCTGGCACATCGTCATGACCCTGGCGATGACCCAGCAGCGCTGAATGGCGTGAGTGGATCATGCATTTCATGGAAAGCAGAAGGCAGCAAACATAGCTCACATGGTGCAAGGGCAGCTAAGTGCATAACCTCATGCATATTCGAGGTGCGAATGGTTCCGCTTGGTGCCATTTTGATGCATGTCATTCCGCCTTGCAAGCAGGCGTGTTTGTGTCGAGTATGTGTCAGCGCCCCAAGCAAAGGGCGCCACAGAACGCGGTGACGCAGCTGGCGCAGTGCACGCTCATGAACGGCACAACCGTCTTGCATCTGTCAGAGTTCAAACCGTCCATGAGCACGAGGCACGAGTGGGTGAGTGCAGCGACCGGCACTGCTATCTATTGTTAACTCCGCCCTCAACCTCAACCCCTGCGAGACTGGTGGCCTGTCAGTGCCTGCGGTGCAGCACGCAATGCGCGTGTCAACAACAAACTCCGCAATAAATGGCAGCTGTGGGCTACAGATTGGCGGGCAAGGCGACAGAGTCCTTAACGGCATCGGGACTTGGAAACAAGACACAAAAGAGGTGGGCGCTCCCGGCCCTCCCAGCCCTCACACAGCAGCTGGCAGGGGCGGGGCGCCGGGGTACATGTGCGCAGAGGCGGGAGGCAGGAAGGGCGGCGCAAGCGGCAAGCCCGCCAGGCCGGCTGGCCCGCAGGCAGCGCCCGCGCCCGCCATGAGCGCCGCAAAGTCAGAGAAGCTGCTCGACAGGCTGGGCAGGCCCGGCAAGCTGCCGACCGCACCCGCCATCGGCAGCGCGTCCTCTGCGCGGTCTGCGTCCGCGCTGCTGCCCGACGCGGTGCTGTTGGCACGGCCGCCGGCGCCCTCTCCCCCGGCAGCTGCCGCAGCGCCCTCCAGGTTGGCGGCCGGAGGTGGGTTGTTGGCGGGACCACCCACCAGCATCTCCCCGAGCACCGCCAGGGCCGCGGTGTTGGAGGCGGCGGTGGCGGCGTCCAGCGGCCCCCCGGGCGGTGGGTGGCCGGGCGGGTGTAGGGAGGAGCCCTCAGCCATGAGCTCCGGGGAGTGGTCGATGAGCTTGTTGAGCGCCACGATGCCCACCGGGGTGCACTTGTAGGCAAAGGGGTCGCCGCGGCCGCCGGCGCCGGTGCGCACGATCTTGTTCTGCATCATCAGCCTGCACGGAGGAAACAGGAACACGGGGAGAGCGTATACATATCAGTTGCATGCATGACGAGTGACGAATTGACAACGAACAAACTGTGACAGCTGCAAGCCAGCTGCCACCTGGCTGGTTGCACGGCCATCCCATGCACGCCCGCTGCTCAAGCAGGAGCAGTTTTCTGCTGCTCTCCCCAGCATGCAAGGGAATGTGTGCAGCCGCCATGAGGCCAAAGGCACCCCGGCCATCATGCAGGGCACACAGCCGAGTCAATCAGGTTGCTGCTGCTGCATGCGGGAGGGCACTCACAGCCTCAGCGCCTTGCTTGTGTCGGGGTTGTTGCCGAGCGCCAGGCGGATCTCCTTCTCATAGATGGTGCTGGGACCCACCATGCGCATGATGTGCACGCAGCTCGTCTGCACCTTGGAGATCTGCATCAACACGAAGATATGCAGCACGCACACACCATCATTGCAGGCAACGCGCACACTACCACGTTGAGCACGCATGTGCCCAGCGCCCACCTGCATGGCACCCGCCTGGTCCAGCAACTCACTTGGTACGCGTCACACAGCCCTCACCCACGCACTGACAGCAGCAGATGCCTCGTATTGCGCTCGAAGAACGCAGCGGAAAGCAGGGTGTATGCGCACGTATCGGGGGTGCGGCGTGTGGGCCTGTGACTTACCGTGGCAGGGTCACGCGCCTTGCGCTTCTTCTCCTGCCCGTTTGCATCCTTGCCGTCCTTCCCGGCCCCAGCGGCGCCGCCATGCCCCTCAGCCGGCCGCTTGCGCTTCTTCAGCTGCTGCGTGTGGCCATGTCCCTGCTCTTGCGCGTGCGCGCGGCCGTGCGCGTGGCCACCAGCACCTCCGGCGTGCGCGTGCGCCATGTTGGCGGCCATTGGTCCCGCGGCCTCGTCCGCCTCCTCCGCCACCGCTGCCAACACGTCCAGCGAGTCAAGGCCGAATGAGCCGGAGGGCGTGAGGCGCACGCCTCCCGAGGAGGGCCTGCCGCCCGCGCCCTGCTGCTGCCCTCCCTGCAGTGCCAGCTGCACAGGGTCCGCCGACGGCGAGGTGTTGTTGCTGCCGCCGTTGAGCGACCTGCGTGAGGGAGCGGCGCCGCCCTGCTGCTGCTGGCCCTGGAAGTGCTGCTGGTGCTGGTGCTGCAGGGACCCGTCGTAGCTGGGGCCGCGTGGGGGCAGCACGCCGCCATGCGGAATCTGTGAGCGAGCAGCATGGCACGTTGAAAGCAACACATTCAGCATACAATCATGAGCAGCAAGCATTTCAAATCGTCCACACATGTTGCGGTATGCTCGACAAGCCCTACTCTGGGCTATCACACACCACATTTAGTTATCAGCCTAGTGAAGCTGGGATGCCAGGTAGGGTGCGGGCCCGCTGCGTGGCTCCTCCCTCACCTTCTTGGAGGGCAGCGGGATGGGCGCCTTGCCAGCCGCCTTGCGCTGCGGGGGCGGTACGCTGGGAGGGTACTCGATCGTGAGGATCGCATCTTCATACCTGCGCAAGAGGAAGGACACAGAGCCGCACATGTTACCACGTACGTGAGCAAGCTGGGCCAGCCCATGCCAGCAGGATTCCAGGCAAGCGCACACATTCACACAAGGAGCCGCCATGCGTGTCCAACAGATGAAAAACCGGCAAGATCGAGCTGCGGGAGAAACACAAGCTGTGCTGGCAAGGTAGGGGACAGCAGGGGGGCTATACTCACTTCTTGGGCAGGACGACTTGGCGTGCGTTGCCGGAGGCGCGTCGTGAGCCAGGCATGGTGACGCCTTGGTGCTGGTCCTGAGGGAACCCCGCCATCATCAGCGCCTGCTGCTGGGCCTGCTGAGCCTTCTGCTGAGCAGCGGCCGTGCTCTCGCCGTTGCCGCCAGCAAACGCACCCGGCGCGGAGTTGCGGCGGTGCAGCGGCGGCGGCCGGCCTGCTGCTGTCCCGGCGGCACCTCCCATCCCGCCACCGTTCATACCCCCACCATCACCAAACATGTGCCCAGCACCATCCTGCTGGCCGGGTCGCGGCTGTGGCAGCATCTCCTGGTGCTGCTGGTAGGGGTGTTGCTGGTAAGGGTGGTAGGGGTGGTAGGGGTGCTGGGCGTATGGGTAGGGGGAGGCTGCGTGGTGGTGATGCTGGTGGTGCATCATGACGTCACCCTCATCGTCGTCGCTGCCCAGCAGCGGCAGACCGCCGCCGTCCTCCCCTGGAGGGGTGTTGGTGGTGGAGGTCTGGCCGCGGTACAGCGGCGGCAGGTCGCCGCTCACACGCTTCTTCAGGCGCTGCGTGCGCCGGCTGTCGGCAGCAGCAGGAAGCAGCACGACCGCGAGCAATACGCTTAGTGTCTAGTCATTCAATCTCCCAGATTGGTGCAGCAACAGTGCGCTCAATGACTGTTGCATGCGGCATGCTGACCCACATCACATGACGCAGGCAGACAGCACAGAGCAGCCAGTTCGCAGGTGAAGAACATCATCCACACATTGAACAGGAGTCCCTGGATACGCAGCCTGTTGTGACATGCTCATATGTAACGCCTAACACCATAGCACCCCGGTGCAGTGCTTTCCCACTGAGCAGTTGATCAAGGTCGTACTGCACTGGCTGCACGCTGCACACACACCACCCTACCTGGACACGCAGGAGGGCTTGTTGTCGCTGCTGCCCAGCAGCAGAGACTCCGGGGACGAGTTGGAGCGGATGAGCCCGCCTCCGCCGTTGCCGCCCATCCCCCCGCCCATGCCAGGAATCGCTCCCGGCATCATTGACGGGTGCATCATTGGCATGCCCGAGCATGCGCCCTGCTGCTGCACGCCCCTGCTGGTGTTGGCGCTGGGCGGCATGCCGTAGGAGGGCGGCATCCCGTAGGGGGTGGGCAGCGGGGGGGGCATCATCTGCGGCTGGTGGGCGTGAGGGTGGGCGTACGGCGCTGCGCTGCCGTGCCAGGAGTAGGGGTATGAGTAGGGGTAGGTCTGGTGCTGGTGGTGCGGCTGGTGGGGCATGGAGGCGGCTGAGCCGTAGCCTGCATGCGGGTGGGGCGGCGGGGGCGCCATGCCTGGCCCGCCCATGTGCTTGCCGTAGTGGGAGCTGCCGTGCGCCGCCCCAGTGTGCGCGTGATGGGGCTGCTGCATCATGCCGTCGTGCATGGAGCCCCAGCCGGCGGCCCCCGGTGGCGCCGAGCCCCACGGCCCCATGCTCGTTGGGTACGGCGCCGACCAGTAGGGCGGGGGCGGCTGCTGCGCGTGGGAGCCGTGCATGCAGGCCATGTGGGCGGCGTAGTCTGGCGGGGGGGACTGGCTGTGCATATGGTGTGGGTGCGTCGGCTGCTGTTGATGATGCTGTGATGCGTGTTGCTGGTGGGCCCCTTCCTGCTTGACGGTCCCCGGCATCAAATTGATGACAGCCTCAATGTCGTTTTCGTGCTCAGTCATGGTGGTTTCAGTCGTGCCGTCTGCGCTTCCTGTCGGGCGACCCCCAGCGCTGGCGCGTTTCGCGCCCGTGGGGTTTGGATGGCCGGCGCCACCTGTGCACCCTGCTCCCTGCTGCTGCTGCTGTGTGCCCGCGTGGAGGCCCTGTGCCTTGTCCTCACTGCCAGGTGCACGGTCCGCGACAGGGCCTGCCCCGCCGCTGCTGGTTGGGCCTGCCATCAAGGGGTCCCACGCACCCGGGCCATACGCTTGCGGGTGGTGGTGCGAGGACGGAGGCGGCGGGGCTCCCCACATCGAGGAAGCTGTGGGGGGCGGCCCGTACCCGGGATAAGGGTACTGCTGGGGGTAGGGTGCAGATGTTGGATAGTACCCAGTGTGACCGCTTGCATGCGGGTGATAGCGGTTGTAGTAGTCAGGCACCATGGCTGCGCCGCCGCCATTGTGTGAATAGGGAGGATACTGTGAGCCACGTACAGCCTGCATAACGTTTCGCAAGACAATACTATGTGAGTTTGCGCAGTATGCAGGCTTTGGTGTATAAAGTGTGAGGCACATGCTTGCTGCAAGCAGAACCAGCTGTGACGTGACACAGCTGCAGGGACGAAAGAGCGACTTGTTCGAGACCGAGTGCAAGCACAGCAGCGACAAGTAGTCATGTGGCCCGGCACGAGAGCGCGGTATGTTGCCCCGCTCAAATGTTCACCTGTTGTGATTCAAAGTTTTGGTGTGCATGTGCTCTGCCCGGCTGTCCACGACCCCAGGGCTGGCTCGGGCCAAGTCCAGGCTGTCCAGTGTGCGTGTTGTGCTGCTGCTCCTGCTGCTGGTGGCTTTGCTGCTGCGTTGGTTGGCGTTGCTCGCCGTGGCCGCTCGTTGTGGTGGGTTTGCTGCCACCCCCAGCAGTCTCGGTGGGCTGTTGGGTACTCGGCTGCTGCTCCTCGGGCGGGCTGTCTAGCTGTCCCGTTGGGGAGGGCAGTTGTGAGTTGCCACCCAGCGAGGAACCGGGGAACTGCAGGGACTGAAGGAAACGCAGCTGCTGCTCTGTGCTCAAAAGGGGCCCAAATGGGTTGTTTCCCGTTGGGGAGACAGACGTGCTAGCGGTATTGTCTTCCTGCTGCTTCTGCGTCTTCTCCTGCCGATTCTTGAGCAGCCCATTGAGCGCCCCAGTGAGGCAGCTCTCGAAAGGGCTGGGCTTTCCCTCGCCGCTTGTGACTTGGGCCTCCATTGATTGATTTAAACACTTGACAGGTGGACCCAGCAAAGTTCGCCCTTGGGCATAGGCAAGCAGCGCTGGGCTATTGTTGACGATTGTACACGCGGACAGCGTGGTAAGGAGCGGACGTGAAACGATACCCCATCACCGAGCAAGAGTCAAGGCAGGTCAAAGAAGTGTCAGGCCTGGCAAGTCTAACGCAAGGTTAGGCAAAAGTTTTGTGTCCCGTCGTGGGTACCTTGATACAGAAGTTGTGTGCAAAGTCAGTAGTGTGTCAGTGATTTGCGGACCGACGGACTGCAAGCAATTTCTCAATGCATAGGGTTGCGCCGTTGCGCGCTGCCTCCCAAGCGCCGGTGTACCAATTGCATGATATGCTAGCACCTGAAATGGTTGCAGAAATAGTATATTTGTTAACAGCTTGCCAGCCCCTTGTTGATGTCACCCTGTCCTTAGTGCAAGCTCCCCGCCACCACACATCAAGCTGCCTACAAACATTCAAGTTTGAGTCAGAAGTTTTGGCGCGTGCCTCTACCGAACGCTATTTTAGAGTGCAGAATCCTGTTATTTGCTCTCCATTGGTAGGGACAGTGGTCAGTGGAGCTCCAGCGAAACACACCACGTGCTGTTGGCAAAGTGCCAGGCAGGGTTCACTTCAGGCCCACTAAAACGACAATTGGAAGCCAACAGATACGAGCTGATGGAGGCAAACGTTTCTTGCTTGGGTGCAGCAGTGCTGGACATGGTGCACCGGCTTGGAAAACGCTTTGCGGAGTTGGACGAATGCACATGCTCCGGCGGAGTTGAGCGTGGGGTCCCAGTTCAAGCGATGAGCGTTGCTAGGACTGTTTCCTAGTGACTGGAGTGTGGGTGGTGTGCTCGTCCAGAAGCCGTTGCTGCAAGCATTTTGCCAAAGTCTTGATCTAAGCCCGCGTCGTGTCAGGCAAGTAGGTAAGGCATGTCAGCCCAGCAAACCTGTGACACCTGTGAGCACAAACAATGTTTGCTGAAAGTGAAGACAGTCAACTTGCGCCCTCCAGTCTAAACGCAGCGTGTGTGTCTACATGTGGTACAGCCCGCATTGCTCAAGTGGCACCCGCAACGTGCGGGAACAGGCTGGCACAAGCTTTCAGTAAGACAAGGCCTTGCTGAGCGTTCAGGGCAGTGGGTTCACAGCCATACCAGCAGGCTCATCTCAGGTATGCACAACGCAACGCTCGCTCGCGTTCCACGCCGGCTGCAGGAGCGTCCCCCAAGGAACCGGGTTCAAGCATGCCTCGTCAAGTGTGCATGTCAAGCATTCGTGCAGTCCTGTGGTCAGGGCGGCGCAACAGCTGTCCAGAGGCATGACACATGAATGATATGACCATGATTTTGCCAACCGTAGCCCCCCCCCACACACACACCCACACACAGAGTGACGCACGCCTGCCCTGCTGCACAGTCCTACTGCACTGGCACTGGTAACGCACCTTTGAACCGGTGCCTGTGCTCAAAGCACGTGTGCGAACATGCACTAGCATGCACCCAGCCAGTGAGGTTGACTTCCCTCGATGCTGTTGCATGCACACACGCAAGGCTGTTGGGTGCATTAACCTTCCCGAGTGAAGGCCAAGGGCCATGCAGGTGAGGGTGCATGTGATGGTGGACAGTGCTAGTGGCAGTGTGAACACCGCAGTAGTAGCCAACAGCCTGCATGGTGTTAAGTTCAGCAGGGCTCAGAAATTTCGGTTTGCAGTGTCAGTGCAGGTCCCGAGGCAGACCTTTTGGCAAGTTATTCCGACTGCTGCTGTCACCACACCACACCCAGCCCCGCCACTCAGCACACTGTCCTGGTCGGTTATCCTGCCCAACCTGCCGCTGGCGTGTGTGTTGCCCACTTGGGCCCCCCGCACACACACACATTCACACCCGCACTGTCTGTTAGCTGCTTTGCTTTGCACAACTTGTGGTCCAAATACCCTCCAAATGCATGGCTTCAGCCTTGTACAAGCCATGGCCATGCATACAGGCCGGGTATGAGGTGAGTGTAACAGTGAGGAGGGTCAAGCGCTGATGTTGCCCTCGCGACGCCGCATCGCTGGAGTGGAAATCCATAGGCGGGGCTGCGATGTTGACGGATTGACTTTACATCCGTTGGCGCCGCAGGCCATAAACCGTGGTCGGGATCGGTGCGGTGCATGATCTGCAGTGTGCGCGATGCATGCCTTGGCATACAAGCAGAGGCCGCGAGAAGCTGCGAATGAGAATGGCGTGCAAAGAAGTCAGCAGTACACCGGTGCATTGCACAGGCGATGGCCGGATGGACGGGTGCAGTGTTAGTACGCAGTGCTTCCGTCTTTCCCAGTCTGGGTCGCAGTCTGGGTCCCAGTGCAGTATGTACAATTCTGGGGGCATGGGCCCTAACACATTGAGCCCACTAGTGCAACGCAATTAAAATTCAAATGTATTTCCAAGCAGGAAGATGAGCAACCATTGAAAGCAGTAATTTGCATGGTTGCGCAGCGGCTCTGAACGAGCAACGCGACTAGTATGTGATGCACGGCTTGAGCAGAATGCCGCCCGGCATGCTGATGCGGACGGCAACTTTGGCAAGCGCACAAGAAAGCGTTCGCTACGCAAGGCAGGAAAGCAGTTCGGCCTCCAGGTTCAGTCGATGGCAATCAGTTGCAGTATCCATGAGACGCGCACAGAAATGACGGTAGTAATGCGCGCTTGGCAACACAGCCCCAGTGAGGCGAGGATACCCGACTAGTGTACTATCAGTTCTGCTTCGGGCGTTGCAGAGGCGTCGCTAAGCAACCCGGCAGGATGAAATAAGCTTGCAAGAGGGAGGCGTGAACGCACGCTATGGCGGCGTCACACGCCTGACACTTTAGCGCTGATGACCTCATTTCTCCAGCAAAGGTGTTCAGTCGGAGGCGCAGCAGGCTTGCAAGCCCAGCAACTCATTCGATCGTTGCTCCCAGCCGCCATCGCACTGAGCGCGACTGAATTACAGCACCCCCAAGTATGTTGACAGCAGAGGCGTCCAGCACTCGCTCATGCTGTCATGCATGAGCAGTGATGGCTTGGCGCATTTCCTGCTGATGCTCAGAGGAGTTAGGGCGCTGTACTCCCACCTAGCCCTGCTCAGTATCCACTTTGCAGTCCCTCGAATACGTCTTGAAAAGCCGGCCTGCCGATCCCCCCTCACTCTTCCATGTCCAGGGTGCCGCTGTCCGCCAGGCTGTCCAGGCGGCCGCGCTTGAGCAACGCGTCGGCCTGCCGAACGCAGCACGGCAGCGCAGGCGCAAGCACACCATGGCAGGGCATCACACGCAGCATAGTCAGCAACACATTGCTTGAAGCATGCGACAAACCATTGCGCTCCATGCCGTGCCGTGTGTTGAGGGGCGGTGCCACTATGCCATACAGTGATATACAGGCAAACCGGACCTTACGCCACACTTCGCCATGGCAAGCAGGAAATGCTCAGCTGTCACGCTTGCAACGTTATGGATTGCAGCCAAGAAGCCCACAGCAGCGACACAGCATACAAGCCACAATACACAACCGTAGGATCCCGCTCTCACTTTCCGTGCCTTACACAGGCAAGTTCCATGATCAGAACCTTTTGTTACAGTGCTAGCCAGTGGTAAAAGTAGTAAGCCCATGTCCCCTCCCTTATTGCGCCCTCTCACCTGCTTCAAGTTCTCCGCGCCGGCCGGCACCGGCTTGGGCTCGCTGTGGTACATCAGCGCGCCGTGCACAAACACGCGCCGCCCCTCCACCGTCACCTCCCCGCCCTCCTCGTCCTCCTCCTCACTAACGCCCGCCGCCGGCGCCTTCGCCTTGAGCGCCGCCACTACGCCTGCCGGCGCAACGTCGCAGGTCACGTTGCAGCTGTCCTGCAGGATGCCCGAGACGAGCATGCGGGAGAGGTCGGTGATGAGGTGGTGCTCCATCCAGCGCCGCAGCGGGCGCGCGCCGTAGACGGGGTCGAAGGCCTGGCTGACGGCGTAGGCAAGCGCGGCCTCTGTGAGGGTGAGCGTGATGTTCTTGTACGCCAGGCGCTGGTTGAGCTCGGCTGCCTGCAGGCGCGCCACGCCCAGCAGCTGCTCCTGCTTGAGAGGGTCAAACACCACGATGTCGTCCAGGCGGTTGAGGAACTCGGGCCGGAAGAAGCGCTTGGCGGCCGCCAGCACGCCCTCGCGCGCGGCCGCGGGGCTCAGCTGGTCCGCGGCGGCCTGCAGCAGGAACTCGCTGCCGAGGTTGGAGGTCATGATGATGACGGTGTTGGCGAAGCTCACGGTGCGGCCCTGCAAGGCGGGAGGTGAGAGGGGAAGGGGATGGGGGGCACACGGTAAGGGGCGAGGTGAGGTGAGGGGTGAGGTGAGGGGTGAGGAGAGGGGTGGCAGCGCGCAGGAAATCAATTGGCGTGTCCCATCCCTGCCCACCACTGCCACTGCCACGGTGCCATGCCCTCCCTGTTTTAAATCGCCATGCAACCAACCAAACATCAGCGTTTGCCACACACACCACACACCGTGTTTAATGTTGGCTGTGCGGAGCACTGACGCACACTGCACGCACCCTGGCCATCCTCAGGTGCAGTTTCCATGCTCAGGCATATGCACACTGCATAGCCCCACGGGAACCAAACATTTTCAAACGTACACAGTGTACGGTCTCAAGAGCGCTGCCGCAAACAACGCACCTTTGAGTCGGTGACGCGGCCGTCGTCCAGGATGGACAGCAGCACGTTGAACACCTCCGCGTGTGCCTTCTCCACCTCGTCAAACAGCACCACGCTGTACGGCCGCCGCCGCACCGCCTCTGTCAGCTGCCCGCCCTCCTCGTGCCCCACGTAACCCGGAGGAGCACCGATCAGACGCGACACGCTGTGCTTCTCCATGTACTCCCCCATGTCGATCCGGATCATCATCTTCTCGTCATCAAACAGCAGCGAGGCGAGCGCTTTTGCGAGCTCGGTCTTGCCCACGCCGGTGGGGCCCAGGAAGAGGAAGGAGGAGCCGCGCTGGCGGGCGGCGAGGCCGGCGCGGGAGCGGAGGACCGCGGCAGCGACCGCACGCACGGCGGCGTCCTGGCCGACGACGCGCTTGTGCAGCTCCTCACCGAGGTGCAGCAGCTTCTCACGGTCGGTCTGCTGCAGCTTGCTGACGGGGATGCCGGTCCAGCGGGACACCACGGTGGCGATCTCCTCGGTGCCCACCTGCACGCAGTACGGGTGAAGTACGGGCGCAGTACAGCGTGTTGGTCAGCTCACACCTCACGCTTAGGCACTGCCACCAGACTCGCAGGCAGGCACAAAATCAGGCGCATTCCTACGGGGGCGACGTGCAGTTGTCCACCGGCTGTGTGCCACACACGCGTGCGGATCATGTAAGCCACCTGGCAAGCCTGGCCACCACCATAAATGGACAGGATTGCCGGCTGGCCGTTCTTGGTGGCGTTAAAAGATGAGGTGTTCGTTTGAGATGGTGCACACAAATGTCTCCACCGCAAACGAACACCTCTTCTTTCAACGCCACCAAGAATGACAAGTTAATCCTAGCCATTCATGGTGGTGTTTGACCTGCGGGCCGTCACCAGCCACACATGGCACGACGACAGCCCCTCCCTGCCGCTGCACAACCACCCAGTGTCCCACTCCATTGCCGCCAGCCTTCCCTTCCCCCTCCCCCCTTT
>BDDA01000186.1:62192-97441 GCA_001662385.1 Chlamydomonas asymmetrica | reverse complement strand
TTTCCCCGGGGGGGGGGGGGGGGGGGGGGGGGGGGGGGGCTTCATCCCCAAAGCTCCGCCCCCCCCACACACGTTGCAGACATCAGAACCCCACCGCCCCAACCCCACACCCCCACCCACCTGCAGCCTCTGCTTGTGTCGCTCCATGGTGTCAATGTCCTCCGGCTTGGAGTCCAGCTGCACACGCACGCTGCTGCACGCCTCGTCCACCAGGTCAATGGCCTGCAGAGTGCCGGCACACAACGCACACCGCGCACAGGCAGGACCACAGGTTGCGGCGGCACGTGCGGGTGCACAGGGTGGGTAGCAACAACGCCTACAGCACATGTGCCACAAGGTGACTTGCACGATGGATTGATGGGTAAAAGCCTCCTTGCATACATGCATGCATCACATACGCCGTAAACAACGCACCCCACTAGCCCCATTCATCCACCAATGGCCTGCATGACCATCGGAATTCAGAATTCAAGTTGATAGGTACACGAAAAGGTCATCAGCGCATACACCCACACACACGCACCTTGTCGGGCAGGAAGCGCGACTGAATGTATCTGTCGCTCAGCTCCGCCGCCACCACCAGCGCGCGGTCGGTGATGTGCACGCCGTGGTGGTTCTCGTACTTCTCCTTGATCCCGCGCAGGATGTTGATGGTGTCCGCCACGCTCGGCTCGCCCACCAGCACCTGCTGGAAGCGGCGCTCGAACGCGGCGTCCTTCTCGATGTGCTGGCGGTACTCCGCGAGCGTGGTGGCGCCGATGCAGCGCAGCTCCCCACGCGCCAGCATGGGCTTGAGCAGGTTGGCTGCGTCCATTGCGCCCTCGGCCTTGCCGGCGCCAAGCACCAAGTGCATCTCGTCTGCAAAAGGGGGGGGTAAGGCAAGGTGGGGGAAAGGGGAAAGGGGAACGGGTGCAATGTGTCAGGCACAGCGTGATGCAAGCCATGACTGCTTGTGAGCACGCAGTCCGACCTGAATACAAATGCCCGCAGAGATGGAGAGAGAGACCCTAGTGGTGTGACTGAAGGTGAGCTTGCATCATACAGATATTACACCAAGCACAAGTCCAGAGGAGTTACACGCTCACACTCGGAGCCTGAGCCAGCCGACGCAGCACGTGGTGATGACACGGCTCCAGTATCGCAACATGATCAGTGCTGCTGGCTACTCACCGATAATCATACTCACCGATGATTATAACAGGATAAGTGCTGCTGGCTACTCACCGATGAACAGGATGATCTTGCCCTGGTTCTGCTTGACCTCATTCAGCACAGCCTGCGGTACAGCACACCCAAGCGAAGCGGCAAGCAGGTGCTCAGGCCACAGGTCGGCAAGTGCAAGCCAGCCCTCCCTGCCTTCTTTGCCTGCTCCATTGTGCTGTTCCCCTGCCCCTTCCCATAGTGGCTCCCCTTCGTTGCCTCTTACTTCCCCCGCCCCCCCCCCTGCACCCACCTTGAGTCGCTCCTCAAACTCCCCCCTGTACTTGGCGCCCGCCACCAGCGAGCCCATGTCAAGGCTGATCAGCCGCGTGCCGCGAAGCATCTCGGGCACATCGCCCTGCGCACACACATGCACACACACACACATGCTTTGAGTCAGCACGGCAGGCACGCTCATCCATGCAGTCACGTGCACCGTGTCCGCCAACCATGGTGCGCCACACGCCCACACCGTCAACCAGCATCAGCATTACACACCACCCATTGCGGCATGTGCTGCTCTTGCCTTGGGCACATACGAATACCTCCTAGAGAGGCAGACAGGTAGGCGCAATGCAAGACGTACAGGGAACAAACCCGCCCACCCCGCATGGCATGCACCAACCGTGCAGCCCGCCTACACACGGCCGAGAGCCAATGCCAAAGCCTTCTGTCATTCCTGGTGAGCCCAAGCGTTCACTAATCAGTGTCCGTCCAAGCACTGAACGTGTTTATAAGCCCAAGCCTGTCCCTGCCGCCCGCCTTCCTGCCGCTCGCGCTCACCTTGACGATGCGCTGCGCCAGTCCCTCCGCGATGGCCGTCTTGCCCACGCCCGGCTCGCCGATCAGCACCGGGTTGTTCTTGGTGCGGCGCGACAGCACGCGCACGACGCGGCGGATGACGTCGTCGCGCCCGATCACAGGGTCCAGGCGCGCCGCGTTGGCAGTGAGGTCGGTGCCATACTTTGTGAGCGCCTCGAAGTTCTCGTCGGCAGTCTGCGAGGCGATGGGGCCGTTGCCGGTGGCCTTGCGCGTCTCCTCCAGTGCGGCATCCACCTGGGAGCGCTGGATGCCTATGGGGGGGGTCCAGGGGGGAGGAGGGAGGGGGGGGATGCAGCGGATGTTAGGGCATGCAACATGTGGGGGCATGCGACATACTGGTATGCGAGTACACCTGCATGTGTGTGCGCATTGTGTGTGCGCTATGCATGAGGACGCAATAGCGACATAGTGTGGTGGTGACAGTGGCGACAAGCACAGCGCTGCAGGCCGGTGGTTTTGCGCAGTACTGCACTCGAACGTGCAGGGACATGATCCGTGAGCAGGCACCTCTGTGCCTCACACTGCGGCTCTCAAGACTCGGATCGGCGGAACTATGGCTTGGAGAACCAGTTGCTCCCTTCACACATACACATCGCACACAACCGCATCCGAAACCAGTCAATAACGCAAACAAGAGGTCAACTTTGCAAGACAACAGAGGGCCTCTTACCGGCCTCCTTGAGCGCCTCAGCAACGGTGGAGTCCTGCATGACGGCGCTGAGCAGCACGTCCACGCTGAGGTATGCGTCGCCGCGCTCTTTCTGCATTTTTATGGCCGCGCTGATGACCTTCGAAAACTCCTTGCTCGGAGACACCTGCGTTTGTAAAGCATAAACAAGAAAAGGGCAGGTTGGTCAGCTTGTGTGTATCTTCGTCAGCTGCGTGTCCAGGTTTGCGCATGGCGTGCCAATTGCGTTTGCCGCCCATAGACAAGCACCAAGCCTCAAATAAACATGCAGCACACTCGGCTGTTTACGCTGCGTCACAGCAGGATCAGCTTCGCTAAGTATTTCTGACAGGACTTTGGCAGACTGTATTGGCTACCGGCATCAACTGTACGGGCTGGCTTACCTGGTCTGGAGCCGGTGAGATTTTAGGCACGCGGACGAGCTTCTTCCGCATAACACGGCAGACGGATCGCCATGCTTCTTCGCCTGAGGCCTTGAGCACGGCACTACGCGCGAGCCCTTGGGGGTCCTGCAAACCAACCAACGGCACCCGTTTCAACCACACTGGCGAGAACACTACGCCCGGAGGCCCAGCACAGTTGGGCTGGCCTGGGCAGACTGGAGCCGGCCTGGCTGTTTGTGCGCAGTGAAGTGGCCGAATGCGACAGCAGGCGCTACTTGTGACAGATGCTTGGTTGCACTGAACGCTGCCCTGTTGGCCAAGCTCATCGGCCAACAGGTTGACAGTTTGTCAATCTGGACTGCAAAGCAAAGGCGTGCACCGGGGCTGCGTAATGCAGAGCCGAGGTGCAGTTGATGCAGATGGATGCCTCAGCGGGCATTCTTGCACACGGAACAGGGTTCACTGCAGCTTTGATGAACCACGCACTTTCGTAGAGCCTGGCAACGTTTGAGACACTCCAGCTCTGCTGTCAATAAAGTGACTCAGGCCGACAACACGCCAATGCATCGATGCCAGAGCCCACACCTCTGGGCGATCACTATTATGAGATCAAGCGTGCTACTGTTGCTATTCACTTACCTCAAACAACACAACCGCCAGGTGCACGGGTGTCAATTGTTGATGCTCTTCTTCCTGCGCCAGCGAAATAGCCTCGCTGATTGTTTCTGTGCATTTCTGCGTCGCCTTCTTTGGATCAAACGCCATTTTCTAAGAGCTGTCCTAGCAAGCGGCGCGAGAAAGTGTCTGGGAGTTGGAGTGCTGTGCTCGTGCGCCAAGCAGGATCAAGTCGGGACGTTGAATGAATGAACAACGGTTGTACAGCGAGTGTACAGTAGTCAGTATTGTTACAAAGGCTTGTAGTCGGTCTCAGTTTGGGAGGCGGGGCAGTCTTTTATATTGCATGCGATGGCAAAGTGCGGGTAACATGAAGATGTCTAGATGGTTCCGGATGGTTCCGGTGAGCGCTACATTTATCCAGACTCAAAAGACATTGCAATGCACCAACCCCTCAGCAGAACACAACTTTGTAGCTCCAACCAACGGCTCTGCAACGCAGTCACCTGTCCATGCAGGTTTTCACGCTGGTCTCATTCTCGTCGCCTTTGATCGCAGGCATCAAGCGAGAGGCCAAACTTGAATTTGGGCTTAACACAGCAGTCCAACAGTCCCGTCTAGTGTAGAACGCTAACCTGGTTCTTTCGTCTGGTGTGCCGTTGTACTGGTTCTTATGAACGTTGGCATCAGCAAGCGAGCTTCAGTGAAGGTGTGCGTGCCAGGAGCGCTTGCAAGCACGAATCGCTGCGTACAGCAGGCGAATGCCACAGCACTTGGACAGCTGTTTGCAAACTTTTGACACCTCGACTGGTATGCTGGTGGGCAACACGGTAATGAATTTGCCCCACGTGCATGATGCAAGGCGGTCCGCACGCAACGGACAGCCTTAAGAGTTATGAGCCGCTTGCCCCTGAGTTCGCTCCAGGGCATCGCGTGGCAAACACCTTGTGGTCAACAGCACTTGCCAAGCGTTGCAGTATGTGGCACTGCAACCTGCTCGTTATGCCTGCCCCACAGTCTTTTCAGCATTAGTGGATTGTCTCAGCCAGACCACTGCGTTAAAACAACGGGTCACTTAAACGCTCAGTCACAACCTGCAGCTATTTCTCTGATGCAAATATGTGTCACTGTGGGAGTCAGTGCGGCCAGCCACCATGGTGCGGCTGCAGATGTTGACGTGGCGCCACGCCACTCCTGCACGACGAAAACACTTTCCACATAGCGTCCGCTTAAGACTGTGCACCATGCGTGCACTAAGCCCGACCACCCAACATCCACCGCACCCAGAAACAGCAAATGCGCGGCAGCATGTACGTGTGTCCGCCATCACGACAGCATGCTTACGCACATACGACCTTGCCTGGAGGCCCATGCTGCTGCACCCGTGTGCCAAGGCGGCGCTGAAAGCGATGCCACTAGGCTGCTCACCCACATCAACCCCTCTACCAGCACCAGCACCGCCATGTAAACACTGTAGAGCAACTGCCGTGGCGCCTGCCGGTGGTGTGGCCAACGGCGCCCAATGTATCCGCTTGCCAGCTTGCAGCTGCTGCAATCAGGCTTTGCGGCTCTGGCATCTCCGATGTTGGCACCACCTGCTGCGCCTGCTGTTGCTGCCCGCGCTGCTGTGCTGATGGTGCTGGTGGTGGCAGTGACGGGGGAGTCAGCGCTTTGCGCAGGTGGGGGTGCCGCAGGCTTACGCACTGACAGACACGTCCGCGTCGGCGCCACAGCATTGCTGCATGCAGGCCCCTCTACGCCTCTGCTCGGTGGTGGTGTGCAGCGGCAGCGGCGTCGCCCGCAGCAGCGTCCTGGCTGCCTGCACCCCCCCATAAGGACCGCCCCCGCCTGCCCGCACTGCTGTCTCTCTGGGCTGTCAGCAGGTCAACCACGGCGCCCAGCACACAGCGCAGAAACATCTGCATCTGCAGGCGTGGGTCTGCCGTAGCATCTGGAATGCCATAGCCTCGCTCGTTGTCATTAGCCTTACAGGCGCTTTCGAACGCCTTCATTGTAGCTGCCGCCATGGCCCTGGCTGAGCGGGGCCCCCAGTCTGAGGCAGCTGGGCTGGTGTTGGGTTGGGGTGAGGATGCGGGTGCGCTGAGCAGCCCAGCGCGGACGATCCCTCGCCTTGGCCCCGGGGGGGGGGGCCCACGCCGCTATGCGCACCTGCTCTGTCAAGCGACCGTCACCATCCTTACGGCGCCTTGAGCTGCCACCATTGCCAATATCATCGGTGCAAGACTGCCAGCAGTTATCAGTGACTACTGACTACTCATCAGTCAAATACTAAAACTCAGCCTAGTCAGTGCCACTGCTACTTATGAAGGGGTGTTCGTCATCGCTGCCATCTGCTGCGTAGTCCTCCTCATGCTCCTCTTCCCCCTCCTCCCCATCGTCATCACTGTCCATTGCGCTGCTGCTGCCGTCGCCGCCGCTACCAGGCCCTTGCCCTTGCCCAGCCACCACCACCGCCAGTGCGCCCTCCGCAGCATCCTCACTATCCTCAACCCCGCCAGCGCCCGCGCCATCATCACCGTCGCCGTCGTCGTCGTCGCTGCTTCCTTCGCCGCCGCCCGCTGCGCTCCGCAGGTCCCCGCAGCTGAGCGCCGCGCGGCGTAGCCCCCAGAAGGTGTGAGGCCACAGGCTGGAGCACGTGGCCGTGAAGCGCCAGCCCTGCCAAAGTCGGGGAGCCGGAGAAAGGGGACAGGGGAAAAGAGAAAGGGAAAGGGCAGTTGGGTATTCTTTCGCGGTCAGGGCGGTCACACAGCAAGGAGCGTGGTGCTGCATACGTACGCGATTGGGCACGGTGACCGCCTAGCGCTGCGGATGACGGCTGCAGGTGCGCTTACCAGGTGCTCGCCACAGGCGCGGCAGTTGCATATCGTCCACGCGTACCTGCACACCGCAAGCCGCCGGTGACACACGCAGCACATGCACATGCACGTGAACCAAACACACGCGCACGTCGGCAACCGCATTGCCCGTATGGACCTACACAGGTTTGACGGCCTGAACTGAAATGGCAAGTAGCACCACAGGTTCAACGCCACGCCCCCCAGTATGGTACATGACATTCAGGACTCAGGCGACAGGCACAGGCCATGTTGATGCCATGTGCAATGCACCCTTGTGCTTCAACCACACCCATGTGAGGCAGTGTGAGGGTTCACCAGGCTTCACCAGCCAGGTGCCTGCCTGTCGTGCGCTTACCCAGGAAACCAGCTGTGCTCAGCCTCTGGGCGGCCAATGTACGACAGCGCATCCGCCGCTACGCGCCTGGTGGTGGTGGACGGGGGAAACAACACAGCAGTGGCAACGGCAACACGGCAACACACGTACAACACGCGCAGAGGGGCCATGGGACACACCATCAGTGATCCCTGCCAAACACGATACGTGAACATCGCCAACCACACGAGTGCCGCTACGCTACCAACCATGCGCAGGCATAATGCACCCGTTGTCAGTCGGCACGCCAGGAAGGGGCACGCAAGTTTTGCACGTGGTGCGCACACGCCAACAGTACCACACCTGACCCCACTCACCCACTCACCCGCACACAAACAGTGCAAGGGACACGACTGTGAGCAACCACATGGCGTGGCCTTCCGCCTGCTGCTGCTGCTGCTGCTGCCCCTGCCGCTGCAGCGGGGCTTGCCTAAGGCTCACCTGAAGGTGGCCATGTCGTGCACAAAGCCGTGCGCGTTGACGAAGGCGCTGCCGACACCCTCCTCGCTCATTAGGATGGCATCCTGGCAGCGCACGATCTGCGCATAGCACAGTCACACACACACACACTGAAACACATGCAACACTGCACGGCCTTACGGGAATCACACTGCATAGCCCCATGGGAGCCTCTCCCTGACACACACACGACGCGTGCGCCAGCCAGCATCAGGGCCTACTCTAGGTCAGCCCTCCGCTGAGGGCTAAGTCAGGCAATCAGCATCCGCCAGGCCACACCATGCAGTTGAGCAATATGGGCCATGGAGGGGGCGCCCACCCGCCACAACGGCGCAGACTACACCACAGTGCTTGCGCAGACACGGCACTTCCAGGATGAAACCCACCCGCTAGACGTACATACTTACACACCCCGAACGTGCGCATGCACACAGGACATGCACGCGCAGGCGTGTACCTCTGTGCGGCAGTCGACGCAGTGCAGTCCGCCGAGCTGCTGTAGCCAGCGCAGCGCCAGGCGGAGCCGCTCGGCGGCGGTCTGCGCCTCCAACAGCACCTGGCAGGGCGCAGGCGGCACAGGCACAGGTTTAAGTGCAAGCATGGCATTCATTGACTGTTGGGAATCACTGGACAATCTAATGTGTGCTGGATGGAGGCAGCAGTTGACAACGGTCTGCAAGTCCCTTGTGGCATACGGTTCGCCGCCCACCCCCGTTTCCTGCTCCCAGAACACAAGGGGATGAGCCACCCAAGATACCCCGGCTGACTGTTAGCATGGTGCTGCATGTCCGCGGCCAGTATCATCAGTATGCACATGTTGAAGCCATGCAAGGTGCATGCAATACAGCCGGCCTCAGCCTACCTGTCGCGCGGTGTCGTGCAACGGCAGGTTGGCCGCCAGCCAGTAGCTGTACTGCAGCGGCCCGCAGCTGTACTGACTCACCGCCTGCATGTGCAGGGGCGCACACGCAGCCAGCGGAGTAGCTGGGATGGCCGGCGGTGAGCAACAATACATGGAATGGAGCGCACACAAGGCGCCATGAGGCCACAAGGGGCACACACGGCGGCCAGGAGCAGGCGCGATATGCACCTGCTGCTGCGAGGTCCAGAATAACCACTCATTGGCAAATCGGAACTTACCGCCAGCAAGCTACGGACGGGTTCAGGCATTGCCGCATTGCACACACGCATGCACAGAATACCATGTGGTATTCTGCACTGGCGCACTCAACCTGTGTGACCCTAACGGTGAATACCAGCCGGGCAAGGCTGCTGTGTGTGGCGCTCTCCGCCCAGGCTGTGACCTCCAAGTGCATACCGTATGCCTAATTGCCTACAGCAGCCACACGTATGATGTATCGGAGCGCTTGCCTGCGGCAGGACGCCGCTGCCCAGGCGCCGCGCGCGTGCCGCCAGCGCATGTGTGTCGAAGGGCGCGGCGGCCCAGGGGGCCCACGCGCCCTCACCACGCCGTATCTGCAAGCGGGGGCAGCAGCAGTGGGGCCAGCAGGCGAACCAACAGCAGTAGTGCAGGAGATGACGATTCGAGCGCATTGCATGCCACGGCGGCATCCCGCAGCATTAACTCGGCGACTGTCGCGGCCGTCCGTGACCTCACCTCTCGGGGGACGGCGCCGAGCGGCCCCTCCGCCATCACGCGCGCCTTCACTGTCAGCCACCCGCTGCCGCCGCCCAGCACCAGCGCCACGCGCTGCCGCCCGCGCGCCATCACGCGCAGACCGCCGTCCGCATGGCGCTGCACGTGCTTGACCTGCGTGGAGGAACATAGGGGGCACATGTAAGGGTACAGGTGAGCAGGGGGCACAGGTGAGGGCGCAGGTTAGGTGGGAGTGAGCGGCGCGAAACACTGCCACACCGGCAGCCCCACGACGACCAGTGCCCCTATAGGTTGTGGGCTTGTGGCATGAGTGGGCTGAGTGGACAGCGGAGATGACGGGGATGCCGATGGAAGAGTGGCAAACCTGACCAGCAAGCACGGATGAGCGGTTGGGACCCGTGCAAACAGCTGCATTGTCACGCCATGCAGCAAGATAGCACACAAGGAACACAATCAAAACGTGACTCATATATAACATTGGAATGGTGGTGCAACGAGCTTGGGCATCAAGGCTATCTAGCCTGCAGACTGTGTGCTCCTGTCTTTGCATGACTCTTCCCTTCTCCCTCCCTGCCTTCACCCAGTCCCCCTCTCACCTCCGCAGTGCACGCCACTGAGTGGCATATCCCGGTGCGCCGCGACCAATGCGTCTGCACAGATAGCGACACCAGAGCGGGGGCGGGCGACAAACGCAATCACCACCATGCGCACAGCTACTCGCTGTATGACATGCCACATGCACAGGACGCACGTGTGCACACACATGTACGCCATGTACAGGCACAGGTACATATGCATAGGCGCTTCACATGGTGCACCCGCCCTCCCCTCACATCACATCACCTTCCCTTGACCACCATTGGAAGCCAACGCCAGGCACACTGCCTGTGACCCCACCAACACCCCCACCAGCACCTGCGTTATTGCCATCCTGCGAAACAATCCGCTGCATGGCACCGCTTGCATTTGCTTGTCTGGTTTCACCCCAGCCCATCCCCTACCCCCCACCCTCGGGTCCCACACAAACATGCACACACACACAGCACAACCCCCACAAGGGCAGCAGGCAGGCGCAGGCAGTGTTGCGCAGGTGCGCGTGTGCTTGCAGTAGGTGTTCAGGCAGGCGCAGGCACAGCGCTCACCACAGCGATGAGGCGAGTGGCGGGGGGCGGCGCCGCGAGCGCACGCTCCAGCTTGACGATGTCCGGACGGCTGAGCAGAATGAGCGGTAGCATGCTGCCGGGCAGCAGCACCACGCCTGACGCAAGGACCGCAGCATACGTACGTACACGCATGATGGCCGATGGCACAAGCATATACACTCATGCGTACAGCCACCGACTCAGAGCATCAGACCGCTGTTCTCTTCACGGCAGCCGCCAGCTCAGCCTAGACACCTCGCCACCCTCAGGCGCAGTTCTCACCATCACGCATAACAGGTACACTGCACGGCCCCACGGACATCATCCTGCATGGCCCCATGGGAACCAAACACTTCTAAACATACATGCGTGTGTGACAGAGCAGTCTCGCAAGCGCAGTGTGGCCTGACCGTCATCCGCTGCTGAGCGCGAGATGCTCACCTTGTCCTGGTATTGTACTGTACTGCATTCCACTACACCGACTATAGGATGCGCACATGACCATGCCTGATTTACAGCGCGCTGGTCATGATGCATGCAGCATTTTGCAGTTGTGTGCGCAGGGAAGAACCAGGCGAATGTGAGCTACCCAGTGAGCAACACACTGGAACGTCGGCTCCACGTACACTCACATGCACCTTTCCTCAACGGGCCAACGTTTATGCACACGCACCTTCCAGCGGGAAGCATGGCAGCGTGCAGACCTGCCCCTCCTGCAGTGGCTCCGTGCTGCCCTGCAGCTCCTCCAGGTCCTCTTCAGGACCGGGTACAGGTCACAGGCAGGCAAGGCAGGCAGTACGTATGCAGTGGGTCTGCAAGCCACAACCGACACCTGCGCCACCCGACTGTGTCAGCAGGGTGCGCTGACATGCCTTTTGCAGGATCCATGGTCAGTCCCGTGTGGAAAAGAGTTATCGTGCAGGCGCAAGACCGCTCCGCTGAGGCGAAACCGGTTTCTGGACTTCCGTGGCAGCAGGGCTATGGGTGAGTGTATGGTTGAAGAGCAAAGCAGAGCAGATGCAGTCCCTAGAAAGCGACACCAACTGAGCCTGGTTGCGTTCACGCAGAACCCTGCTCAGGTCATTACAATCTCACGACCGCGGCGTTTTACCCAGGTTCAGTTGGCACCGACAAGGTCCAAGTGTGCTGCTCGTTTTCAGTCTGCTGGTTGTCTCTTTGGTACTGAACCCCGCACAACCAACTCTATGACTGGGAACATCGCCGTGCTTGTTTCCGCTAACCGACGCACCTCCGAGGTACGCGTGGCGGGTCGCCAAGGCAGGGTCAAACACCTGCTGGCGCGCTGCTGGAAGGCGCACATTGCACAGCATACCAGGCAATTTCTTATCACACAGAGCAGGGCTGAAATGCTGCGCTGCGGACCGCACGAGCTTCAAGTGCATCAACTCAAGGCAGGGCTGTGGCGGTGTCAGGGTCTGTGCTCACCATCAGACTGCTCCTCCTCGCTCCCAGCACCAGCTCCATTTACGTCATTGCCGGTTCCCTCCATCCGCCCGTGCCTGCGTCTCGGCGCTGCGCATCGCCAGAGCGCAGTCTGCCTAGCCCAGTTGCGAAGCTGCTTAAGGAAAACTCTCAGGGAGGAGAGCGACAAAGCCAGCTGTAATCTGGTCCAATGACTGTCTCCTAAGCACCTTGTAAGTCAAACCAGAACGGTCGGCTTGCACACGTGTGCTGGCGTAGAAAGCGAAACTCGCTGGCGATCGGGTGAGCAAGTAGATTGCAGGTTCTATCTGCTACATAGAGCTGGCTGGCACTGCATGCAGCATAGCGCGCCCCCTCTACATCAGGTCTGCATGCACAGGTTGTCACCCGCAGCATGCAGTCGACGCGCACAGGCCACTATCATCACCTGTAAAGCGAAGCGGCTACACAGGGCGCACGGCCCACCTGCTGCTATCACCATCAGGCTATCACCATCAGGCTATCACCATGATTGGATATATGTCATGTGTGTTGTTACATCAGCAGCGTGTCGGCCAAATGGCCCATGCTCCGGCCAGATGGGGACCGACAACCAGGAAAGACTCACTGGCCTAGGCACATGGCATGCCGAAGGGCCGCAGGGCCTCAGTACAGCACACCAGCATCAAGCAGACTTGCGTGAACTGGATTGAGCTATCGATTCACTTGCGGGCCATTAGGGGAATAAAGCATGCATGATGCTTCCCACAGCTCCGTACAACACAGCATGCATGCAGCCATGCTATGCCAGTAGGCCACGCATGCGTCAGTCTGTCCCCGTGACGGTCATTTGACAGGTAACAGCTGCACCCTATTCGTGTGGCGGTTGCTATGCGCAAGGTGCCCACAGGATGCTGATCGATGCGGAAGGCAGGAGGGGTGCTCTGGCTGTCAGTTGCCATGCCGTGTGGATGATGAAGCCCGGCGGGGCCTCAGCAAGCTCACCTTCATCACAAGTACCTGTGTGCAGGCTGACATACATGCGAGGCGCAATCAGCATTGCGGCGCACCATGAAGTTGCGGCGTTATCTATCTGGTACTTAAGGCCTATTTCATTCAGCATGCAGTGCGTCTGATGCGCTTTACAATCCCTTGCACCACAATTGGAATGTGGTGCTTATGTCAGGTAGCGGCTGCTCGGTGACATACAGTGGCACTCCCGCAGGGAGCAGGTTGAGTGAAACAGGGCATGCCCTGGTCTGTATCATGTGGTAGTATGCATGCCAGTATGAGCATAATGAGCTGATCCGTACCTTCGTTTGTCACCATACTGCACTGTGCTGTGCGCAGCTGCAGCCTCACCATTGTTTGCTCTATCTATAGGAGGACAGCCAGGCGGCAACTATCAAGGGGTTTTGCTCAAGTCCATGGCTTGCAACAGCAACTAGAAGCAGGACAGCAGCCGAATTAAAACTGATTAATCCATGCCTCGTACAGAGGCTCAGCCCCTCCTCAATAGCGGCAGCGGGGATGCTGCACGGCCCATTTCAAAGCCATAACCAAGGGTCGGCACCGTCTATGGGTCTCCAGGCACACCACACACCAAAGATTGCCATTACTGGAAGTTCAAGCCGACAGTGTGGACAGGAACAGTATTTTACGTCAAAACCGATACCTATCGCTCATGCCGAACCTTGCCGAGGCTAACCACCTAGATGTGGCATGTGCGTAAGGGGTAGTTCACATACGGATCGGATCCGGATCCCGATCCGTCAGGCTCCTGGATCGGATCAGGGGATGGCTCTGCCCTGCAGGGGCCTGATCCGATCCAGCATGCCAATTCAGTTCACAAATGCCAGATCGGGTCCGAACAGATTGAAAGCTGTTAAATCAGCTGGAGGGGCTCACAGCCCATCCTCATGATGGCTTTAATGTACAGCTGCACAATGCCTGGTGGCGTCACGAGAAAAGTTGTCGCCGCAAGTTGTCGCCGCAAGGATCGGCTCCACTTGGCTGATCCGACCCCCCTGGTCCGGCCATGTGAGAATGCAAAACATGGATCAGCTCTGCATAAACCCTGATCCGACCCTGATCCGATCCATATGTGAACTACCCCTTACGCTGAAAGGTTAGCGACCGCAACCGCCAACATGCCATTTGTGTTGCTTGCGGTGACAGCAATGGGGTGTTGTTCATCCATGCCAGCAGCAAGGCTGATAAAATTGTCATCCTAGCGCTTGTGTTGCGCACTCACTTGCGCTGCTTCATTGCAACAGGCCAAGGGAAGAGGCACGTCAGCCCCGCGCCAACCAACATCGCCATCAACAGACAGGGCACCGGGTGTAGGGGGAGTCGCAGAAACTCCCCAATCATTTCCACGATTGGCCCTGCCACCATCAGTGCAAGGCAAGGTGCCGAGCCAAACAACATCGCTATCCCCATCAAAATCAACGAATTGGCCACAGGGTGTAGGAGGAGTGGCGAGAAGCCCCCAATCATTGCCACGAATGCCACGATCGTCGCAGCCACGAACAGTGCCAAGTAAACTGCTAAAGCCGCTTTGAACTTGTTCGCTGGGGCCGCGGTGGTGGCGCCGGCAGGGGCAGCGGCAACGGCGGCGGCGGCAGGTGCTGTAGGGCCATTGGCAATGGCTGGGGCCGCGGTGGTGGTGGCAGGGGCACCGGCGGGTGCGGCATCACCCATGCTCTTGGAGCCGCCGCAGCAATCAACTGATGCATCAGGGCAAACACGCCCAGCAGCCTGATGAGCCAGTGCGCCAGGAGTGTTGGTGGAAGCGAGTATGGTGGTTGCAATGGTGAGAAGGTCTACCAGCTGGTTGGCTGACAGGCCGTGCGCCGTGTCAGCCAAGCTGCTCTTCACCCAGGTCAACAGAGCTGCGCTTGTGTCGCCATTAGAAACGGGGTGGTGATTTTGCTGTTGCTGCTGCATGCGCCTGTAGTCAGGTTCCTTCCTCGCATGGTTTGCAGGCTTGTGCACAACTGCTGGATAATGCTCGGGGACAGTATGCTGGTGAGCGGTGGCTGTGGCGGCTGCCTGCCTGCAGACTTGACCAGCAAGCCAGCTGCCTGCGCAATCAACCCCTGATCAACGCCACAGGATTGCTTCACGCCTGCCACCATGAGCGCTGCCCACAGAAGAATGACGTGTTGCCGCAGGGAGGGCAGCAAAGAGGCTGCTGGATCAGCTGCTGCCACGTCCGGGGGGGGCTGCATGTCGAGGATCTCGTGCCCTGCCACCAGCAGCGCCCGGCGTGCGTGTGCGTTGAAGCCGCTAACCGTGAAGCAGTCGTTTGAGGTCGCTCCACCGGAGGCAGCAGACTTGTCAGAAGTTTTGTGTTGGCCCTCAGCCAGCAGCTGCTGCTGCTGTTGCTCCAGCCATGTGGACAGGTGAGGTGCAGCCCACAGCGCGGGTGACGCCAGCAGCAGGCGCATCAGCAATTCTGCTGTCGCCGCCAGTGATGCGCTGCAGGCATTTGATGAGGAGGTTGCACTGGATAGTTCATGCTGCCCGTCTGCTCCAGGCAGGGTTGTCAGGATGTCATCGATCACATCTGCTAGCAGCAGATGCACCATGACTGCATGACGCTGCAGAGGGCTAGCAGCGCTGTGGTCGACCTCACCGGCCCATGCACGCTTCACTGCTGCTGCCAGGCGCAACACAGCTGACGGCTCGGGTCGCTTCCCCGCCTGCACCATGCACGTGTGCTGCAGAGCAGTAAAGCGTACTTTGCCTCCCGGGCTGATGAGCTGCGCACCAGCAACAGAGCCAGACGACTGCAGCCGCGTCTGTTGGGCAGCTGTCTGCAGGCTGCTGTGCCACGTGGATGGCTGGTGGTCAATAAGGCTCTGAATCAAAGGCTTCCAAGGCTCCAAGCCATGGAAGGCTGCAGCTGCAACGCACTGCGCGTAATCGGCCACAGTGACGGTGAAAGTGGGCTTGCAACCGTCGCTTGAGGCACTCGAGGCCATCGCACTGCTGCGTGCCGAGCCTGCCAGGGAAGCGTTGGCCTCTGCACTGAGCTTGAAACCAGCAGCTGCGATTCCGGTTAGCAGCTGGGTGCTCGTGTGCCATGACGCCTCCGGATCTCGCGCTGAAGCAATTCGCGCATCCATGCTCTGCAGCTGTGAATGTGTGAATGGGAAGGCACGACGCCTGCCGTGCGCCATAATGTCACCAGGTCGGCCAGCAGAGACAGCTTCATGCTGGCAATGTCCCTATATGACATGCTCAGCAGGAGCATGGCCGAACTGTCCAGCTGGCTGGCTGATGCCCTGGCCCCGGAGCTCTCGTCAGCGGGTGCTGTGTGGCTGTCCAGCAGTGGTTGTGCAGACGCGGTGGTCTCTTTTGTCAGGAGGGTGACGATGCTCTGCAAGGGCGTGAACGGACATGAATGGGCGTGAATGGGCGTGAATGGATTTCCAGCAAGGCTTAGGGGGGGTCTCCTTTGCAGCCACTCGCCTGCCCGGATGCAATGCACTACCGCAGGTAAGGTCAGGCAGGACGCTACCGTGGCTGGCAACACCGACAAACAATACTAATCGTTTGAGTCTTGTGCTGTGGCTGTAAGGGCCAGCATACGTAAAGCTGCAGAAGAGGACCTCTTGCTACTCACTTCGATTGTATCAGAAACATTGCAGCAGGCCTTGCAGGCGTTGTTGTCGCGAGTTTGCATCAGTTGGCGCAGCAGTGCCGGCAGAGGTGCGCTTGGTGGGGCGTGCGTGTTGACTGGCAGAAAGGCGTAGCCGCCCTGCTCCTCATGCAGCTGCGGCGGCTCAGCGGTCAGCGCCAGAAGCAGGTGCACAGGCGCCACTTGAGGTTGACCTGCAGCTCATACCGTGTCAACAGCAAATGAACTGTTGAATAGCATTGGAGTGTCACGAAAAGCTGGCCGGTGAATGCATGAGTTTGCGTACGATGACTGCTGTAAGCAATGCAGCTCATAAATCATGGTGCTGCTATGTGTGCATCGTCCGATAACCTTAACACCCGGTACGCGGCGGCGCTTTGCCACCGGATATTGAGTCAATCAATCACGGCGCTCTGCTACCAAAATCATCTCTACGCCTTGCACACCATGCCACAACACATTGCAAGGCAGTGCATGCGCCTTGCTCCTCACCTGCTAGGTTAGCCCAGCGCCAGGCCTGCACAATGAGCTGCAGCGCCCGCACGCTGAAAAATGCTGATCTCCGCCGCCTGCTGCGTGCGACCCGCCTGCCAGCCATCCAGCAGCAGCCTGCGCGCTGCAGCTGTCAAGTCCAGGCCACACGCATCCCTCAGGTGCGCATGGAGCGATGACACCAACGCATCCTGACGCCAGGCGGTGCCACCATCACGCGCCTGCGCGTTTGCAGCTGGTGCCAGCACCTTGTCGGTCATTGCACCACTGGAAGCCACAGCAGAGCGCGACTCCTCTGCGGCATGCCTCTCACGCAAGACCTCCATTATCTTCTGGTGCACGTTGTCGCTTGTGGGGTCCATCAGGAAAGGCAGCAGCAGGTGCTGCGGCTGGACCACCACTGCGCGCACCGGTGAGTCATTGTTACGCTCTTCACCCTGCTCGCTTAAGACTGCAGACACTTCCTCCGCACATTGGACTGCCTGAGAAATGTATCGCAGCAGCTGTGGCGTGCTTGCAGTGCGCAGGATACAGTCTGCTGCTGCTGACAGCGCGAGTGGCTGGGTGCACCACGGCAGGTCCCACGGGAACGATGACGCTGGCGCATCGTCCTGAGAGTCTGCAGTGGCTGCGGCAGCTTGTGTTTGCCAACCAATGGCGCCGCCGGGTGCAGGCTGCGGCGACCAACCAAACCCATCCCTCGGGGCTCCTCTCAGCAGCCCCCTTGAGAGGTGCGGGCGCCCGTGCCGCACAGCGTCCGAGGGACTGACTGTGCTTGGGGGTGCAAGGCGCAGTCTGCTGGGGTGTGCCAGGCTGGTGTGCAGGCAGCGCGTGCCCGTGATGCGTAGTTGCATTGCTGCGGTTGCCAAGGCGGTTCGGTTGGTGCGGTGGGTCGGCCCGCAACCGCTTGAAACCGCGAGCAACATTATTGCTGGCGTGGTCTCCGGCAGTCGGCGGTTGTGTGCTTTGTATTACCTCGGAATACGCACGTACAGGCATCCACTGTTATGGTGTCGGGGCCGGTACGGGGACAAAACATACGTGCTGGGGTGGCAAGCTTGATATACTGGCATTGCTTGGGTAATGCTGCCTTGGCATTCCTAGCGCATTGTTGTCACTGATCTCATCTTGGACCTGGTGCCTCTTGCTGCCCTTGCTTGCCTGCAACCACACAGGGGTGCTGGCGCGGACAACAAAGCCCTATGCCGACGGAATGATCCTCACGCTCAAACCATAGCCGCATACGCCATCCGCAGCGCACAGAGCCGGGCGGTACAACCTGCCAATGCGCAAGCCACGAAATATGCACTCTGGATGCAGTTTGTGTTGGGACGTTAGCATGAAGGACCAGCTGGCCCACCCCTCACAGCCGTATCATGCTGCTGCATGCCGTCACGCTTCCCTCCCTGTGCTGTGCCGCCTGTTGTGCCATGCCGCGACGCGCTGGACCCTGAGGTCCGCTCCCCCGGAACCGTCCGCCATGGTTTGCCAGGCACCTCCCCCCCACACACCGGTGCGTGGTATACGGGGCCAACAGGTGTCATCGCACCATTCTGCTAGCTTTATTCGGGGACGGCCCCGCCTTGCCAACCTTGTCGCTGCCTGCCACACGCGTGTGCCTGCATGCTGCTGCTGCTGCTGCTACTAGAGGGTCTCTGGGCTGACTGGAGCCTAGATAGTGGAGGCCTCCCTGGAGCACCAGCAGCAGTTGGGGCTGCTTGGTGACGGGACGGGCGGTGTCCTGGACGAACGTAACTATGAATGGGGCTGCAGCTAGTTCACCTAGCCTAGGTGCACTGCATGCATGGTGTTGTGGTGGCTGTCACGGCCATGACTGCAATTTGCGAGTACCCTTTGCTCCACCCGCTCCACCTGGCCACTGTCCCGCGCCACCCTGCGCGCTGGCCGCTGCCGCATGTGTTGACATGGTCACCTTGCACTGCCTGACGACATCCTGCGCTGCTACCATCCCCTCCCCTCCCCACCCACGCACGCACACACACAAACCCCACCTCCTGTGCATGTTGAGCTCATCAGGGTCCGCTACGGCCTCTCGCTTGATGGCAGTGATGGTGGGCTGCAGGCGTGCCGTCGGTCAGCACCCCTTCCTCCTCGCCTTGCCTTGCGTGCAAGTACGGCCAGGTGAAGGTGTGTGCAACGCGCGCCTCCTGCTCATCACAGCGTGCGCCCGCGTTTATACCCGATCCCTCCGCCACAGCTGCATGCGCTTGGCCCTCGCTTGGGTTAATTGATCGTCGTTGTCCAATCCGCTACGCCGCGCGCCCCCCGTCTCGCCTCCACAGGTGCATGAATCAGCTGCATGCGATGGCTCATTTGTCTCATCTGCTGGTATTTAACGCAGCATGAATAAGCATGATGCCTTTCCCCATGTGCTCCCCCCTGTGCTTTGCCTTTCACGGCACAGCCTGTTCCTGCACCTGCACGTGTATCACCTGCGGCCCCTGCTGCATACACTGTAGTGGCGTGTGTAGTGTGTTGCCGTGATCCTTGCTTTACGCACCCGCAGATAGCTGGAAAAGCACGTCACATCCTCATGGTGCATCAACATCGACCACCCATGAAATTGGCTACAGCGTGACAGGAAGCAGTCGCGTCCAGAGGCAAGCGGAGGGCATCAACAACACTTCAACATACAGCTAGGGACACTAACATGTTAATTTGCTGAACATGAGGCAGTGAGTGGGAGTGAACCGGGTCTGAATGTTGTTGGAATGGGGAAAGGAGGAGGGGGGTCGAAGAAAGCGGGGCCCACATGCTGCCTGTATGCAAGGGGTGGGGAAAAGGAAGGCACTGCCAGACCACCGTTGACAAGACAAATGGTTATGTTCCCCATCAATAAAACTACACCTGGACGTATTTCAAGATCGAGGTCCATAGTCCCGGTGCAAATTTCAGACAAGCAGGGCACACTGACAGGTGCTTCAACGCCACGCAACCCTCGGCTGCAAACTGTTGGGCCAGCCACTGCCTAGCAGCGCCGGTCTGAGGAACAGGTCTTGAATGCTGCGTTCATACCGCATAGTCCAATTCCCTGCTCTGGTTACACAGGTGAGCGTGGCACGGGCGTTTGGCAGTGTTGGTCTCAATCACCTCCAGCGTGTACCCGGTTGTGTACACAACCGGGTACACGCGCAAGGTCGTCATCTGTGCACCTTGGATGAGCGTGCATAGCTAGAAACGTATCATGGCTTTGTTAAAGTAATCAATGACGACCCGCTGTTGTTTTCAGAGTCACGTTGGTTTTGACGTCAGGTGCCGGTTTCGGCCCACGCCAGAGCACACATGCGGAAATTGTTACTGATGGCCAGTGGCTTGTTATTTGGCGATCATGTCACAGGTATTGGAGAATGGGAGTCATATCAAACCTAATCCCACGCTGCTTCAAGCCAAGAGGGGGCATTCATGGGCAGGAAAATGTGCACGCGGAAGCAGCTGCCGTTGCTGGCCCGGGCACCATGGAGTGCGGTGAGTCCTGGCTTATGGTGACTGGCTGGCACGTGTTTGCCAGCAGTACAGCTCAACCGGGCTTTTGCTCAGCAGGAATAAGTATGGGCTGTTGGAGACTGTCGCGTCAGAATGTCATCAACCGACGCGCCGTGTGCGCCTGCCCTGCTGCCATGCAACACCCACGTTCAGACTGCTGCCTGATGCCAGTGTATGCAACGTACACTTATTTTACGCCTTCCACTTCCTGCACCCCGACCCCACACTAATACGTCTAGCTACCTTCTTCTGAGGCGGGGAAACACGGCAGCTGTTTGCGCGACGAGCACCACGCCTCTCAAACACTCCCTGCCTTGCCAATACTTCCAGAAGTCACCCGCGAACCACCTACGCTCTCTAGCTAAGTGTGCCAAACTACTGCAACTTAAAAGTGTAGTGCACCGCCTGCTGACGCTGCAGGGCTGTCACGGCGGACCGCGTCATCAGGCAGTAGTACTGCAGCAGTCAGTGCCTCCGCTACCTCACAGCGCACCGCGCTGAGACACGACACCTGCACTGACGACACCACTCAGCAGCACATCACCTCTGAGATCGACTGTCGGCGCAAGCCCGCCAGCCAAGGCGACAGGCAGCTGTCACCCGTTGAGAACCAAGATGGGGTTGACAGTGCGTGTCAGCCACCCGACAACGAAGAGGCCGCTGAGGCTCCTGCGTGTGATGCTGAGGCTCCTGCATGTGATGCTGCCTTTGCGGCGCCTGCTGCTGCATGCATCGCTGCAACTGCGGCTGCTGGTGTGTCAGATGGCTCTGCGGACAGCAGCCCGCTTGGCCGCCTGCCAGCCGAGGTGCTTGCGCTTATCCTCACGCCCGACACGGTCAACAAGAGCGTGCGGCTGGTGTGCAAGAACTTCCGTGACGCTTACACCGCCAGCGCCCAAACCCTGAGATCACTCAACGGGGACTTCATCCACCCTGACGACCTCGCTGCCACTACAACCACCACATCGCCTGCTACGGAGCCTACCGGCAGCAGCAAGCCGGGTGAGGTTGAGACGGGTGATGAGACGCAACATCAGTCACAGCAGGCGCAGCAGCAGGCACAGCTGCAAGAACAGAATGAGCCGCATGCACCATCATGCAACGAGCCTGACACGGGCGACGATGGAGACACACATGATGACAGCAATGGGGATGCTCAGGGTGTGCAGCGCGTGCTGGGCATGCTTCACCATATCGCGCCTCCTGCCTCCGCCCTCTTCACCGGGCTGCGTGGGGTGCTAGTGGACACCACCGACATTTCGCCGCCCAGCATGGTGGCGCTGCTGCGCGCCTTGGCAGCCGCGACGCACATGCGCCACCTCAAGTCCTTGGTGATTTTCAACCTGGGGACCGCGCACACCACTCGCGCTGAGACGCGCGCGTTCCGTGCCTTGCTCGCCCCTTCCAACACACACTTGTCCAGCTTGCGCGTCCTGGACTTGAGCGGCAACGACCGTGCCCCGTTCGCATGGCCCGTTTCCAATACAAAGGCGGTACTGACTGCCCTGCGCTCCCCTCTTTTGGCGGACTTGTCATCCCTCAGCCTTGCTTCCCGGGCCCTGGGGGACGAAGGTGCCGCTGTGCTTGGCGGGGTGTTGTCATCCTCGCCAACGCACCTCCGAGGCCTGCACTCACTGGATCTCTTCAACAACGGCATCGGCCAGGCGGGCGCGGACGCTCTTGCGGTGGCGCTCGACTCGGCCCGTCACGTTACAGGGCTGCAGCAGCTGGACGTGTCGTGGAACAGGGGGGATTTTGGCAGCCTGCTGTGCGTGCCGCACCTCGCAACCGCTCTCACGAGTTTGGTCCTGAACGGCACACAAAGGTACAGAAACAAGCTGACGTGCCTAGCGGACATGCTGCAGCAGCAGCAGCAGCAGCAAGAGGGGCGTGCGTGCTTGGTGGCAGGCGGTGGCTGCGGCAGCAGCACCTTTCGTGAGCTGGATTTGGCGTACCAGATCCTCGACGCAGACGCCACTCAGACGCTATTTGCACTGTTGAGCAGTGATGGACGGCTCGGCATCACACCGCGGCTGCAGCTCACCCGCCTGAACGTTTCGTCGGTGTGCATGGGGCTGACGGCCTGGTCGGAAATGGCAGGGTTGATACACCATGCAACGCACCTGCACGGTCTGAAGGAGCTGTGCCTGAACAAGCTGGAGGGCGGCCACCATCCTGAGTGCGTCACGGTGATGCTGCAGGGGCTGGCAAGCGCGTCTGAGCTGAAGAGCCTGGAGGTGCTGTGCCTGTCTTACAACGATGTCACGGCAGCGGTGGCAACGGCGCTGACGGGGCTGCTGGCTGCGCCACACATGCGGAGCTTGACGGGCTTGACGATCAACCCCGGCAGCAGCTGCGTCATGGAGGAGGCTGCTGTCACTGAGCTCACAGCCTTCATGGGGGACGCCTCCCGCACGTCGCTGCGCGCGTTGAGCCTGCTGCTGGTGGGCCACCGCATGGCAACGCCGCTCGCACGCGCCGTGCTCACCAATCCGGCATTCAGCGGCCTGAGCTACTTGGAACTGTGCCGCTTGCAGCCTGATGGCATGAGGGAGGTGCTCAGGCTGCTGCCGACTGCACACCATCTTGCCGGGCTGCGCTGGCTCGCCATGGAGTCCGGCTGGGTGGATCAGGCAGACGTGCGGCTGCTCGCACAGGCGCTACGCGACAGCGCGTGGATGAGCACGCTCTGCCACCTCAAGCTGCCGGCCATCGTCCCAAGCTTGGGAGATGAACGGGAGGCCGCGGATGTGCTGTGTGTGGCGCTGCGCGTGTCGTCGCACCTGGCTGCGCTGCGGGACATCGCCATGGGCGGCTGTAGCATGGAGACCGCACGGAGCGTGTACAGGGCCTGCCGTAGCGTACCGCACCTGCAGGATGTGGAGTTCATGCGCTGCGGTCCTCCGATGATCGTCTATGACGACGATGAAATTAGCTTGTACGAAGAGCTGCTAGCACAGGTGGAGCACGGACATATGCCGCCGCCGCTGCCGCCGCCACCGCAGCAGCAGCAGCAGCAGCAGCAGCGGCAGCAGCAGGAGCTGATGGGTGGCAACGCGCAAGGGGTTGCGTGTTGTGTCATCTCCTAACGGCAAACTGTGCAACGCCAGCAGCAGCATGCACAAGCGACAGGCAGCAGTGCGAGCTGCCTGATCGTACACTTTGCTTGGCAGTGTGCATGGTGAGATTGTAAACCGCACTGCCACATTGCGATGCTGCGCTCATGCACCCATGATTTACCATGAACTCATGCGTCAGTGCAGTTGCGTGGCCCTTCACTTGCACACCGGGCCTGCTGCACCGCCGCCTTTGTACCTAGCTAGCTAGCTTCGCCTAGCTTTGTTTTGCAACATGACAGCGAATAACCGGGCAGCCTGCGGTACATGACCCACAGTCGCTCTAACAGTCACTCCAACAGCGGCTGATCGCTCAAAAATGCTCTCCTTGCTCCCCACTCCTGCCCATGGACACCGGCAGGATTGCACATGTAACATGTCCCCCCTGCGCCCACAGATGGGCGCGCACGTCACAAACTCACAATGCGTGAACACTGATCCTTGATGAAATTGGCTACAGCATGATAGGAAGCAGTCGCCTTATGGGCAGCAGAGGCGGCCAGCTTCAAACGCTCGACATCCCAAACGTGTGCTTACAGAAGCAATGCAATATGGGCCATTGGTGCATGTGTATCTGTGGTGCCACGCTACCACGAGTGTATGTATGATATTCATTGTGTTAGGAAAGGGAGGTTTACAGCACCCAATTGAGTCAACCGCAAGCCTGGATAAGGGGGCTACCTGGGCATGGCGCTGCACTGGGCGCTACACATGCTAGGTGTTCAGTTGGCACAAATCTGAAGAAACTGTTCATGTTGCACGGGGGGAGGAGGTGGAGGCGCAGTTCAAGAAGAATAGCGAGCAGCCTACAGCCCACAGCACCACAGGCAGCCGATGCATGTCTGGACAAGCCGTGGGGGAGAGGGTCCGCCGTTATGCGTACTGCACTGTGCATGCAGTACGTGTTGGACACGTGGTTGGCGCGTGTTTTGATCGTGGCTTCAGGCAGCCGGAGCCACATCCATCCGGGTTAAAACTACGGGGCAATGAACACTATGTGTACGACGAGGAAACCAGGTGATGTGTATTCACGCCGTCCGCACTATGCCAGGCTGATGGTCAGTGCACAAGCCGGGCAGCAGCAAACCGCATCTTGGCATGGCATTATTGATGTGTAAATCCTGTAATACATTCTCCAATACCACAGCGCATAAGAGAGATGTGTGATTGCGCTGGGGAGGATAGGCATACAGCAGTACAGTGGCTCAGCCCGGCACTAAGTACACAACCGGAACCTCGAACCTTGAGTAGAGCAGCAGCCAGCGGAAGGTTGATCGCAAAGCACCATGGCTGAGGATGAAGCACCAAAAAGACTGAGGTCTATAGTAGATCAGTATGAGCTGCCAGAGCTCCCTCAGCGCATGTTGGGCACTAGCCAGGGACCGCCAGGTTACGTCAAGGAAGGCGTTCAGTCAGCAATCTGTCATTCATCCCTCCGCAAAGGCGACTGCGGCGATGGCGGCTGTTGGTGGTTGGTATTCAGCCTTTGCCCTGCTGCATGCATTTGCGGCCGTTAGCGCACAGCGCGCTGCACCGCTGCCGCTGCCACCGCGTCACCTGGAGACCGGCACGCACGTCTTACGGCAGCAGGTGCCGCAGCAGTCCGTGATGCTGCATGCAGTACATAATCGCAGTACGGCATTATGCAGGCATGGTGATTATTGAGGCTTGTCAGGGGCAGGGTTTGGGAGGGAGAGGGCACCCACGGCTGCATGATGGCGCGTTGGCACCCTGTGTCGTTGGCCGGCATGACTGCATTCCGATTCGCGTTGCACCATGGCATGTACCACAGCGTAGATGTGTAATGCATCATGGCCAGCCATGTGAACAGTGCTGGCATCAGTCGGAAGTGCAAACCTCACATCCTGAAACCCTGCACCCTCAACACGATGTATTTACATGCGACTATCAACGCATGTGCCTGCGACTGCCGTGTGTGGCTTACCAAACGTCGCCAATGATGCACAGCGGGCAAATGAGGCCGCCCTGACAGAATGGCTTGTTCTTGCTGGGGCACCTGTTTGCGATCAGGACGATGCGCGCGTGCAGCACAACCACAGGCAGGTGTTAGGGCGGCAGGCAGGGCAACACGATGCAGCCGGGTGCAGGGTCAAACAAATCAATGATACGCACGGGTGCAGGGTCGCCCTAAATGCACTACCACTGTTACCTCTCTCCCGTCACGTACCAGCGCGCGCACGCTTCCCAAGGCGGGCAGGGGGAGGCGGGTGCGGTGCGTGACGCAGGATGGTGCAAGGCGCACACAGCGTCGGGAGAGCGATGCAGACATACGGTAGTGCTGCGCAACAAGCTCCCAGACCTCCTTGCATGCAAGGCTACAATACAAAGCTGTGTGCAGTGGATCTGCAGCCAGCTGGCTTTTTTCCACCGGCCACCACGCACCCGTCGCGGCTGGGCTTGAGGCATACGAAGGTGCAGTCGGGGTTTGTGGCGCTGTCACAAGTGGGGTCCATGGCGCACACAAGGCCGGAGCAGCACGCCACCGTGGTGCAATCAGCCTGCAGGTTGTAGCAAGTTTTGGGACCGAATTTCAAATTTGCATCAGCCAAAGCTGCAGGTGGACTCGCAGTCACATGCGCACAGCGCGGTATGTGTGTGTACTTTGCACTCCGCTCAACGCACCGCCCGCCGCATGCTTCTGGGCTTGAGCATTCAGAGCATCATGGCCCTGCATGAGGGATTGCATGCAATATGTATTGTGTGGGACCAACACCAAGGTGTACACGGACCTTGCGCTCAGCGCAGGCAGTCGTCTGGGCATGCGTGCTGGTGGTGCCTGCAAGCAAGGCCGCAGACCGCAAGCCCACATGCGTGGTGTCAGGAACCCTGCCTGTAATACTAAGCTCATTACCTAACTAACAGACCACAAGATGGTCAGGGTTATACAGTCGTGTCAGTGTGAGTGCATTGTGATTTCCACCTCGCCCACCTGCCGCCAGCAGAAGCACGTAGACCATCAGGACACCGAGCACGACTGCGGACACAGACACCCTGGACATTTGTGTCTGCAAGCAGGTGATGCACACTCAAGATGATTAATAAGGCGTTGTAGCACAGGGTCGTAGAGAAACGCAGCCACCATTGTTTCACAGCGATGTTCCAGCGAGTGCCTTCAGGTCAGCTGCACTGTCGAGACGTATGGCTTCCCCTAAGCACCAGCCTAGTAAAGCTGTTAGGGACATACCAGTAGCAAATAGCATAATCGTGCAAGTTTAAACAAACGATGGCAAGCGAGCAGTCTTGGTCCATTTGCTGAGTGGGCTGCCAGTGAGTTGGATGAACGCTCATGCGGGCCTCTGGATGTGACAGTCTGACATGAAGTGCTCGTTGTCAAAATGCAGATAAGGGGAGCGTGGAGTACATAACTTGACACAACTTGGCACAGTCGACTAATTGTCTGGTGCGCCAAGCCAACCAGGCTGCTGCACCGCAGCAGTCAACAGCCGTGCGTGCCTGCAGTTCTTTCCAACGCTTGCAAAGGGCACAGAGATGAAAGCCTTAACAGGAACCTGGCTGGCTCTGGTTGCGCCCACAGGCGCAGGTGTATTGTTTTGGCCAGGTTAGCGCAGTGTCCTGCCGTGTCGGGCAGCTGCAGCTCAAGCCCACCAACCGCAGCATACCTGACGAGAGGGCAAGATCCCCACCTACGGAACCCCAGGCTCTGTGGCTTATCTCGTTTACCTCAGCAGCAGGGTCCTAATTGTGCTGTTGGGCACAGCAAAGTAGTCGCGCACCTGCGTGCGTGCACCGTGGACACACACAGCAGGAGATTTGTATCCACGGTCTCCTTCAAAAAACCAACAGACCTGGCAGTAGGTGCAAGGCGTCAGCTTATTCCAGCAATGGCAACCAGATTGCGATTGTCTCACTGGGCTCTCTGGGTTGCACTTGAAGCGTTGTGCGTGTCTGACCTGGTGCTTGCCGTGGAAGGTCTGCAGCCGCTGACAGTGGAGGGAGTCTAAAGCTCGACTGTTAACAGGTCCAGAAGACTGATAGCTGAGCACACACATGAAATAGTCGACGACCAATCAGCGACCTGTACTCCAAGCAATGCAGATTCCCGGCAGTGCCGATGCCCGCGAGGCATAAAGTTTGCACCGGGGATGCGATATGCAGCCAGCTGGCAGCCCCGTCAGCACTCGATTCCCATTCAACTGACCACTCGGTGTATACCCCGTCCTGAAAACCCAACATAAGGCAGCCTGTTGAACACCACCATGCAGGTGAGCTGCAAGCCCGGAACAAGCGGCCCGCAATCGGCCCGCCACCTGATGAGACCCCAGCAGGGAGCGTGGCGTTCAGCGTGCTTCAGAGGAACTCAAGCAGCTGCAGGACTGTATGGACAGCAGTGCAACGGTGGTGTCCATGACACAGCACAAGGTGTCACAGCTGGTTCCAGAGCTGCCGGGACCCTTCGTGCGGCAGACACGCACCATCAGGTGGCTGACACGGCAGAGGGATGAAGTGCTGATGAAGTGCTTGATGAAGTCACATCCTGCCACCACAAAGCTGCACGCCAATACAGTGCAGTGTTCTGTGTTTGTCAACCCACTGGCATGTCCCTCCGTACGCGTACCTGAGGACCGAGCTGCTGGTGGGACCGCGCAGTGCTGCTCACGTGCGCGCCTTCTGCAGCAAACTGGGCACGCCCTCCACGTCTGCTAGCGCGGACATGCTACGCACAGCGGTGGCACAAGCTGCTGCCCCGTACCTCGCACCAGTCAGTTCCTCCTACAAGCACCTCCTACCGTACCTGCAGGTGCATGCACACTGTGTGGCACTATGGGATTTGTACCGCATAACCCCCACCAATGTGTGCACACTGCGCTGGCAAAGGCACTGGCCCTCCCTTTCTTTACACTGGCACGTCAGCACTGCCATGCACTCAGGAGATGTTCACCTAGCCAATGTACACTTTGCCAGCTCGCGGTACAGCGTACCGCGCTACGTACAACGAGTGTCAGCGTAGGCCCCCCTTGGAACGGAATGCTGTGGCACAACCTGCCACCGAGACCTGCAACCCTGTGCAATCTGGATAATGTTCCTCACACCAAGTGAGACCAAGTGAAACGAGCATGCTGGCCTCAGGAAGGCGCAGGCTCAACCAACACAACTGACCGATAGGCCACGCTGCCGGAGCGACCACAGGCACTCTTCCAGTGATGCCTGCTGCTATGACAACGTGTGCTTGGTACGGTTGCCAGGAGCTTGATGACCCTTTACAGGTTTCGAGTGTGTATTAGTCATGTTCTTTGCAAACCACGCGTGCATGCTCTCACAGTGCACGCGCGCGCAACTTCAGCACACTGTTGGAAGCTGGCTGGCGCAGCGACCCCATCCAAAGCATCAGGCGTGGCGGTGGCATCAGCGTACACAGTGCGCCCATTCCGTGCAAACAAAAGCCACACAGTGGCAGCAGATCAGGTATCGAGTTGTGCACCACACCGCGCATATACAGTGTACAAGCAGCAGAACCGCTGCAACTCGTAGACAGATCATAATATACAACAGGCAGCGCGGTCTGTCCACATCGCACCTACCAGTACCAGCATGCACGTGCGTACGGCCCCATGCATTGATGCACGCAGTCCTCCTGCGCATATACTTTACCGTATGTACTGCATTGAGTGCGGGCTGGATCTATGCAAGGCCATAGAGCAGCACAAACACACTGCCAGGCGGCCTGCTGTTGAAAGTGAAGGCATGAACCTACAAGCAGGTGCAAGCATTGAAAGGAATCCACAAACAACTCACATAAATCAAGTTGCAGCAGGACTCGAATCATCGACCAACTTCAAACCGGTAGACACAAACGTGTTCAGATCCACCTAACTGTGCGATACGTGTTTCAACACGCGCTGTCCTTCCGGTATGGGTACGGAATCCAACACCAGGTCAGGCGGACGCGTCCCGTGTAGTGTACAAAGGGTACAGGTAGTGTAGCGGTACAGTTATAGAGTACAGCAATGGGTCGCGAGGAAAAAGCGCCAGGGGGGAGGCGGCGGGGCGGGTAGGGAGGGGAAAGGGGAAAGGGGAAAGCGCATCATCAGCGACACACAGACGCGCCCCTACAAACAACGCCAGCTGCTTCAAGGGCAGACCATGACGCATGTTGCCGGCTGCACACCAGGAGCAGAAAGGGGCGGGGCACCGGTACGACTGGTGCGTGAGTGTTGGGGTGTTGGAGGAGTGGGAGGTGTGCATGCAACGCACAAGGAGGTTGGGAGCTGGTTGAGCGGGAGGCACATTGAACAAACAATTTGGCTGCATGACAAGATGAATACAGAAATGCAGTATGAAGTAGGCCATCGGACCATTCCTGTGGAACTCAGCAAGGTGTGATGGAGGCACCAAGTGCACCTGCGGCATCACCATAGGGAGAGCGCGATCGTCAAAACTGTGGAGATACCGGCCAGCGTCAGGAGATTCCAAAGAAGCGCGCCTCACAGCAACGGTCGTCGAGCAACCGCCTGATCCGCCTATCATGAAGTTCAGCCAGAGGGATGCGATCAGCGCCAACCTCTGAATGGTCACCCATGTACCCCATATGTCAGCACATGCTGTGGGAAAGCAGCACAGCTTGCAGGGAAGCAAGCAGGGCACGAGGGCAGCTGCTGGCGTGCCGCCTCATTGCGTGTTGTGGGCAGGACATGCGCACACTTGTTCATGCATGGGGGCGCTGACGCCACACATCACGCCAAGCACCGGTAACCTGCATGAATCACGGTCAAGAATCGCAATCTCTGACAACCGCTCGCGGGTACGAGGGCACTGCACTGCACAAACCTGACCGTCAGTGTGTCAAATCGGACAATCGCTGGGTTGCGTCAGTTGCTGTGTGGCGGGCACACTTATTGGGACTGGCTAGAATGGTATGCCTTCAATAGGCAACCGCGTTATGTACATTCATTGACAGGCGAGGGGCAACTGGTCTAGCTGTGACCTGCTGATTGATTTTGTGGGGCGGGGCATGCTGCCATGATGCAGCCATCCCTCACAGTCCCTCTGGCTTGTATTGGCTGAGATCTCCGCCCCTCCCTGCATGCTGTCGAACCACCATAACGCACTCGCGCGTGTTGCGCAGCTGTGCACGCCACCACGCCTACCGCCCGTTTCACCGTCGGTAAGCACGCGCCGCTATCATGCGAGCCAAGGCGGGTGCCCGGCTCCAATGCTCTCACTCCAGGGGCATGTATATGACCTTGTGGGCGCTGCCAGCCAGGGGCAAGGCGGCGGCAGTCGCCTGCTGGGCAGCATTGCCGCCGGCGGCGTCCTCCGCAGGCCGGGCGCGCTTGGCTGGCCGGCCGGCGGCTCCGGAAACATCACCGCCGGCAGCAGCCTCCGCGCTGCTGGCCGCGTGCTGCTGGGCGGTGGAGTCCCCGCTGCAGGCGCCGGGCATCACGCCGGCCGCGAGGCTGCCGGATGCGGCGCGACCGCTCATCACGGAGGCCCTGCACGCATGATCATGGCATGCATGCATGCAGACAGAATGCCGCAGCTGTGCTGGACTGCTATTTGTGGCGGCATACTCCCCGACCGATTACACCAACAACAGACTCCTGCACACACTTTGTGTGTAACGTGTAGCGCAGTGCGCAGCAAGCAGCCATCCGCTGCTGCCCACATTTCCTCAATCCACATGCATGCAGCCCTGCCCCCCGCCCAACGCCCCCAACAGCGTCCTGCCAGTGGTGTGAGCGCACCTGGGCGCGATGAGCGGGTGCACCAGGCAGGGCCGCCCCGCCTGCACCACACCGCCGGGCGCAGCAGCCACCACCGCCTGTGCGCCGGCGCCAGTGCTGCCGCCACTATGCGCTGACGAGGCCAAAGGCACGCTCGTCACAGCTGCCGAACCCGCCCGTGACCCTAGCGCCGCTGCGCCGGCACTACCCTCAACCTCCATGTCGGTGGCCGGCCCTGCTGCCGCCGCCGTTGCGGGAGCGCTGTCCCCTGCTGCTGCTGCAGCGGAAGGTGTGGGCAGCATGCTGAACTGGATGTGCTCGGGGCTCTCACTGCTGCGGCCGTGCGCCCTGCACCACAGCGCGCACACAAGCACACGCATACGCACACGCGCGCCAGCACAAGGTCCAAACATGCAGGCACGCCGGGGAGAGGCTCGACCAGCGCAAGCCATGGACGATTACAGCAAGGGCCCAGCACGATCACATACTTGTGAGACACTAACAGGCCTAGGCCTGACCGCGTTGTGCACAGTCACACAGTCACGAGCCCATGCAGCTCACGAATGCATACTCTGCCAGCCTGTGTCTTTCCGCCTGCCCTTTCACCCCTTGCCACGTGCCCCGCAAAACATGCCACTGCATGCACGTGCGCACACGCACCTGCCGGCCTTGGCCTGAGCCTTGTGGAAGGGCCTCGGCGGCTCCAAAACCGCACCCGGCGCTGCTGCGGCGGCGGCGGCAGCGCCTTCCTCCTCCTCCTCCTCCTCCTCCTCGTCCGCGCCTGCGCATGCACACATGCAGGGCGCAGACGCGGGTGAGCCTCACTTCCCCCCACACACACCCCACTCGCTGCCTTGGTAGCCCCGCCGTCCATCCCAACAATGCCACCGCCATGCTGTAAGGCATGCAAACAAATACCATCATACACGCTTCATCCACGGTTGTTCAGCCCACAGAATTGCTGGAGGCGGCGTTGGGAGATGGAGGTGGTGCGTGGCAGAACACCGTCGCCTCACGCAGTCAATCCATGCGACGGAGCACCGCGCTGAGGCGGCCCGCCTCACCTGTGGCGGCTGCAACCGCCTGCTGCAGCGCCGCCCCCAGCAGCGTGTCGTCCTCAGCTGGGCCGGAGCTGGGCCAAGAGATGATGTTGGACACCGGGGGCTCCAGCTCCTGGAGGGAGGGGGGGAGGGGCGCAACACACACCCATTCATACGTTCACACGTGACACACCGCAAACGCCCAAGGAATGCATACGGGTATGGTCATGCAGGTCCTGTCGTTGTGGTGGCTCTGGCTGTGATGTGTGATGCACAGTGCAAGGTACGGAGTACGGACGCAAGGTGTGGTTCACTCGTTCCAGGCAGGGGTACACGCTCGCAAACGCCCTCAGCCTGCTGGGCCCTTCACATCCACTGCATCGCAAGGCCTGCCCTCCAGACAGCAGGAGCAGCAGCAGCAGCAGCTCACACAAAGGCATGGCATGTCTTGTCATGCTGTGTGGCGTGCTGCCTGCGCATGATGTGTTGTAGATTATACACCCTCATGCACGTGCACCCGAATGTGTGCGGTACGCACAGCCCTCGCACCTTGACGGCCTTGTAGGGCGGGTGCTCGCCGTAGCGCAGTACAAAGCGGTACGCCTCCTCCAGCTGCGCCAGGCGCTGCTCCAGGGAGCCTGCCGGGGGATGCGGCGCATTAAGGGGGGAAGGGGGGAGGGGGAGGGCACCACATGGTCAAGCACACAGACACGCTGTGGGAGGATGATAACTTGGTAACGGGCTACCTGCTTTGGGCTGAGGCTCCCCAAGCACTCTGAGCGCGTTCCCCTCGAACACACACAGCCACCTCAAAAACACACAGCCGGCAACAGGAGGACCAGAGCACACGGCCAGCCATCACTGCTGTCACTGACAAACAATTTGAGCGGGAACGGTCACAGGCTTGGCGAACGCTGACAAAGCAGGCGCTTTCGAAGAGGTACATCAAAGAGCGCAAGACGCATACGTGTACTGCAGGTGTACGGCAGGGTATGGCCTGCGCGCCTGGCGCGCTGTGAGCAGGGCTCACTCACCGGTGACGCCAACGCTCATGCGCACGTAGCCGTTGGAGATGCCGCTGGCGGCCTTGTCAGCGTCTGAGAGCTCGCTGGATGTGCTGGCAGCGCTGAGGCTCATGAGCGTGTCAAAGTAGCCCAGGCTCACCGCCATGAAGCCAAAGCCGTGCTTGTTCTGCAGGCGCTGCATGAACTGCACACGCATGCACACGCACGCAAGCCGTGCACGCAATAACCCAAGTGGTTAGTGGCGAGGAGGGACAGGTGCTGCTGCGTCCATGGCTGCATGTGTGTCACGGTAGCGCGAGTACACGAGGGGAGTGTGATGGGACGCAAGGGAAAACAGCAGTACGTGACAGGTTGTGTTGTCCGTATGACACACAGAATGCGTCCCAGTGCGCACCGCAATCCTGTCCAGGTGCCCCCGTCCCTTCCCGCTTACACACACATGCATGCATGGCATCACATCGCCAGGTTTGTACCCGCATCTGCATGCATATGTGCGAGTCGTCACCGCCATATGCCCGCACATGCGCCGTACAGGCCCTGCTTACGTTCTCGGCTCGCCGCGCGGTGCGCAGGTCCACACCCAGCAGGCTGCCGTAGCCATACCCGGGGTTGACCAGCGAGTGCAGCAGCGCGTGCTGCGGGTGGCTGGGGAGGCCCGGGTACGTCACCTGCACATGGACACGCACATGCACACGCACACGCAGACCATCACTCATGTAGAGGCGCCCGTCAACACCACACAGTGCATACAGTACCACAACAAGGATGAGAGAGGGAGAGAGTAGGAGGGAGAGAGAGGGGCTGTGCAAACGGTGTGTTGAACATACCATACCATACCATACTCGAACCGTTTGTATGAGGCTGCGCTGCCTGCAGGGCTACCTGACTAGATCGTACCAATTTAGGTTCAGGTTTGCACTCTTGGTGCTTGGCCACTCCTTGTGTGCTTGCATCACAGCGTGCTGTTAACATCCACGCTTGGCACCGAGCCCGGGTCACCTGGCTAGGTGGAAGCGCCAAGCCGCCAACCACGCTGCCCTCCCTCCCTCACCAGGCTCACACCCGCCCCCCACCTCCGCCCTCACCTGTGCCCCCAGCTGCTGCAGGCGCTCCGCCATGGCCAGCGCCCTCCTGGAGTGCTCCTGCACGCGCAGCGGCAGGTGCGGCACGCGCAGCGCCAGCTCGCTGGCGATCCGGGGGTCCATGGTGGGGCCCAGCAGCATGCAGGGGCCTGCGCGGAGGGGGCAGGGTTGAGGGTTTTAAGGGTGTTGGGGCTTAGGGCCTGAGCGAGGCAGGTGAGGGGCGACATACGCATGCAGGAGGCGCATGCAGGCAAAGCGGACCAGCGAGCATTGGACACGTGATGGTGGCGGTTGCCGGAGAGTTGCTGGAGGGAGAACAGAGTTTCAGTCACAGTAAGTGAAGGCCAAGACGCCAACCGTCACCCACTCTTTCGTTTTCCAGTTCATGACTTGCGCTTGTGCTTCCGTTATCACCCTCCCACTACGAGGTCCCACCCTCATGGCGATGGCGTGCATCACATTGAGGCATCCCGCCTACTCCCCACCCCGCCTCCCCGACAGCAATCAATGGCTAAGCAATGCCTAATCATGGCTAATCATCATAACTAATCAATGGCTCACCCTCATGGAAGTCCATGAGGCCGTTGATGAAGGCGGCGGGCCCGCACACCGCGCCCGCCACGATGTCGCTTGCGCCGCTGATGAACTTGGTCAGGCTGCAGCGCAAGCGCAAGGCATGAGGAGCGGGGCGAGAGAGATGTTACACGGGGTTCAAGCCTAAGGCTCAACCCCACAACAAGCAAGCCAACTTAACTCAGAGCAACAACAGCCAGAGCTCAGGCGGGGCGCATGGCCGGCGCATGATCGACCAGCCAGTCAGCACTTAGCAGGGGCACCCGCAAGTCCACAGCCCATTGAGGCGCTGCCAGTCATGTGCTGTGCCAGTTGTGCGTTGCTTGGCAGAGCCATGCACCTGTGGTACCTAATTACCTAAACCATATCCCGATATCCGTTCCCCCGGCCTTGCGCGGTCCACATGCACCTCCCCCACCCCACACACCCGACTTAAAACCTCGCGGCACATCCCGCTCCAGCTTGCTCTCCCAGAACAGCACATCA
>BDDA01000186.1:48056-61231 GCA_001662385.1 Chlamydomonas asymmetrica | reverse complement strand
CGCCCCCCCCCCCTACTCACGTACATGCCAATACACTCCCCTGGCATCCCACCGCCCGATTCCAGGGCTTGCTGGCTCGCTGGCGCTACAGAGTCACAGCAGCAGGCAGGGTCGTGGGTAGGCGCTACCTGAACCGGCGGAGGAGGGTTATACATAGTTACAATGCGCTCGTTACCTGTGGATGACGATGTCTGCGCCGTGGTGCGCGGGCGTGATGGCACAGGGCGTGAATGTGTTGTCCACCACCAGGGACGCGCCGCCTGTGTGCGCGGCGTCCGCCAGGGCCGGCAGGTCCGACACCACCAGCGTGGGGTTGCTGATGGTCTCCGTGTACAGCACCTGCCAGGGCAGCGTGTGTGTGTGTGTGTACAGAATGGGGGGGTGTACAGGATCGAGCAAGGTCACAAGTGCAGCACGGTCCCAAGTGGAGTGCCACCATCCACCAACCCGCGTGCACGCTGCCGTTTGGCAGCTGCACACCACGGAGATCATCGGTCATTATCTGCTTCCAACCAGCGTGGAACCCCGCGCCAACCTGTGCAACCCAGCATCTCAATAGGTACCTTCACCCATACGCCTCATCCCTTACCCCTGCCTGGCCGGGCACCAACGACCAGCTCAAGCGTGTGGTGGGGCCAATACGCTCCCGGCCCCCCTCCCGCACCCCCCAACCGAGGCCAGCGCATGATAACTGTTATAGCTCTTGGGCCACATACATGTGCATGGACTCATGGTGCCTTGCAAGTCATACGTGCCCGCCCGCGGTGTGTGGACTGGTGTGTGGATGCTGGTTCCCACCTTGGTGTTAGGCTTGGCGAGCGCCGCCTTCACCGCTGTGATGTCCGTGATGTCCACAAAGGTGGTGGTGATGTTGCACTTGGTGGGCAGGAAGGTCTTGAGCAGCGCAAACGTGCCGCCTGCAAGCCGCACGCAGCACGGCACTGTGTTGCCGATCGGAACCCAGAGCCAACGCAAGGACCTCATGTGGGTGTGTGAGGGCAAGCAAGTGGGGCTGGGCAGGTGCGCGTGAGGATACATTCACTGGTATGTTCAACCGCTCGGAAATAGCAAAGCAAGGGGAATGGGCATGGAGGGCTGGGCTTTAAGCGGGTCAGGGATTGTATGCAGGCGATGCGGCTTTGCCAGCTGCATGAGTTGGCGTAGGCACGTGTGTGGCAGGGTGATTGGCGTGCGGCATGCCAAGGCGTGGGTGCTCAGCGGTGGATCATGGTAAGATCCATTCACAATTCGCATCACTGCAATGCTGACGGGGCTGGCTGTGCACCTGGCGGATCATGGATCTGCCTGCAGGCATGCATTAATGCATGCATCGTTCAAAACGCAAAAGATATGCAAACAGGCCTGACAACGCACCGTATACGGTGTTGGATGAGACAATGTGGTCGCCTGAGTTGCATAGTGACATCAGCGTTGACGATATGGCGGCCATGCCTGCGCACAGCAGTTCACGGGCAGGTTCCCAGGGCCGGGCTACTGCTGCAGGAGTGTGCGCGTGTCGTACAGATTGCCAGGCCCTAAGGACTGCTCACAGCGCAGCACGCCATCAGTGTGAGGCGAAAAGATACTGAAGACAGTTCTTGGCTCAGACCTGCGATGATGGTTCATTTGAGGTTCTGCCATTTCACGCGTGGCATATGCTGCTGCAGGCTGGTGTTGTGGCTGTTTGCGGAACAGGATATGTCAACGCAAGGCTGCACCTAGCAAAACAGACTAAGCGGGAAAACCACACCTGAGCTGCAGGGATGCGCGGCCTCTGTGTCCTCCAGACGCGCCAGCACTGTGCCAAGCGCCCTGACAGTGGGGTTGAACGAGCGGCCATACACGTAGCAGCCTGGGACCAGTGCCACACGTGCGTGAACGTTAGCACGGAACGTCAACTTCACCTAGGTACACTGTAAGCACAACCTGTCTTCACTGCCAAAAACGTTTGGCTGAAATGCGGTATGTGGCACGGGCCAAGCTCACCACCACGGTCAGGTCCGACCTTCCCAGCAAAGATGTCATCCATTACACCTGGCTCCAGCACTGTGTGAGTGCAACGGGCAGGAGTGTACAGGCATTCCCGGCTCAGTGTCAGCCTGTGTCAGCTCGTCCCCGCGTGCACCAGCCAAGAAACCAACTTGGGGACAACCCAAATAACATACCAGTAAAGGTGGTGGACACCTCTATTGAAGCATTCACACCTGTAAGAGCAACAGGAAAGCGAAGTTGCTGGAAGGCACATTTCAAACTGCAGACACAGAGATTCTGGCTCCACAGAAACCAAAGACGCTGAAACGGTCAAAGGCCGAACAAACGCGCACCTCCGTGCTCGCCGAAGACACGCCTGAAAGTACGTGGAAACCGAAGTGACGAAACGCAGGCCAAAGAAGCACATCGCAAGCGTTTCAGGGGGGGCATACTTTTTTCAAGAACAAACCCTAGTCAAGCCAGCATCTACCATACCTGCCACGAGACAAGCGCTCCATTGGGTCCCTGTATGCCATTCTTATGCAGTTGACACCAATTTGTTGTCAGGCAAGGCCAAGCGCTTGGAAAGCGGAAACAACAGGAATTGTGCAGGGTGGAAAGCAGTCAGTGTACGCGAAAACCAGCAAGATAGCCTAGAGCTAAGTTCAGGTAGGCTTATACCTGCAGTCTCTGGTCTGGGCATGCGTACGTGCTGCAACGTGCTTGAGGCGGTACGATGGTTAATGCGAGAAGCTGCATTACCAAGGTTATCGCACTCGGGTCCTAGTAATTCTGAGGTCTTATGGAACTTTTAATGATGCCTATGCACCATGCTGTGCTTCTTAGATAACTAACCCTTCGTGGATAGGTGCATCCCCAGCTTCAGCGTCTGCAGGCACACACAAGTTTGCGCTTTGTTGTGGCAGAGCCAGGGGGGGAGCAGGGGGGGACAGTAATATTTGCGAGGGACTGAAAAGACTGAGGGCAAGCAAATACCAAAGCCTGGGGAGGCGCTCGCGCTCGGGTACAAGTTGCTTGAGGCACCCGATTACCAGAAGGATAGCACTCATAGCAGCAAGGATAAATGCGGCGAAAGCTCATAGGCGAGCAGGGCTTGCCAGCTTACAACCAACTCACGTGCGCAAGGAAGGCAACGCACGTTGGTGTGTGCCCTCGCATGGTCACATGCGTGCGCACGCATGTCAACACCGTGCAAGGGAATAGGGCGCGCGTTGAAAAACAGTAAAGTTGATGCACCATGGCGCCACCATGTATGCCTTGTTGATAGCCGCTGGTTGTTTGGTTTGATGGTAGTATCACTGGGAGCGTGACAGCAGGCCAGAAGCCGTCATCCCCTCCGTCAGGCTCTTGCCGTTTATACATGTAAAGTGCACACTTACTTGGACAGAAATGTGTGCCATCAGTGGGAACACACAGCAGGGGGAAAGCAAGCATTGCACCGTGCAGTACACAGAGGGCCCTCCGCGACAGGCGGAGCCTCAAGCAGTAGAAAAGCTTATGCACAGCATTCTCAGTATCTTGACAAGGACTGATGCATGTTCAAGAGTCGTGCATCACCTGCTCACCTTGATTCTTGGTGCCACAAAGTAACAGGGTGAGTCCCGGGAATGTCCCGGGACAAACGCCCCAAAGTTCACAGGGGTGACAAGGAGTCCACCACACGAATGCAGCTCAACGTAGATTTGTGAACTTTTGTTCACAGGTTTCAGCTGGGAGTAATCCAAGGTGCTGCACGTCCAGGGGACCAACACGAAAACCTTTGAGCTAGTCGGACGCAGTAACTTCTTTGTGGTGAATGCCGGTTGCAAGAGGAGACGTTTGTAGAAGACCTACCTGTTGAGCGTAAGGAGTGTTGGTTCGTTAGGTTGCCACCTCCTGACTTGCAGGCTGCTGTAGGAGCAGGTAGAAGCTAGTGTGAAACGGCACCCGTCTGTGTGGCAAGTTTCTCAAATTCACGAGTCACATGCCCCTTACAACCTGCCAGGATTGTGCTTCCTGGCTCGTTTACAGGCAGGCTCCTGTTGCGTGGCAGTGCATCCCTACATTGCGCGCCGCCCGTGCTTTGGAAACGCCCAGTAACAACCAGTTATGCTTGCAGCCAGCTTGGTGTTCAGAAGTTCATCTCATCATGTTTACAGGGTGAACCAGCTTTATTGTGCACCCTGGCCTGGGCAGAACTTGTATGTCCTTCGCCAGACACATTCTGTAGGACTGAGTCCTGCACTGGAGAAAACCGGTAAACCGTGGTGTGGTGAATAGGTACATAGAGTCCTGCTCAACATATCATGCACACTTGACAAGCAAGGTCCTTTATGGAGAGTTTTGGGTTGTACGACTTAGGCTTACTTTCCTGCTTCCCACACTATCATCCAGTAAATCGCCCGCCCAAGCAAAAATCGTGCCATCGGCCACGCTGCACGACCTTGTCTCCTAGAGAGTGTGCATAGTGTTGTATATCGGTAGACCATCTAACGTCCCTCACCTCGCGCCTTGCTTTATCAACACCCAACACATCATCAGTCCTTCCAACAATGTGTGGAGTCTCCCTGCGGGAGTACCGCGGAGACGCGACGGATACAACGGTAGCTGCTGTTTAATAATGGGACTGCGAGCAGTAGAGGAGACTCCACGCTTGTTTGCACTGCTCGCACCATGGGCAAGAGAATGGGCTTGTTCGCAGGGTGTTTTTCGGGAACGACAGCTCTTGATAGCGGCCCTGGTGACGCTTTGACAAGCATACCCGTGGCTATCCCCAAAGCGTCGCTGGACCAGGGGGGGCGTCAGCAGGAGGCCCAAAAAGAGCAGTTTGCGACAGGGACAAGGGTGTGTTTTGAGCAGCCTGGTGTACATGGCTCGACACCTCCAGCACACGGCTATTCCTCGGGTAGGTGTTTATAAGTGCTATGTCGAATGTGTCAGCCTTCTCAGGTTCTGCGCGTAGAGCCTGAAACGTTCTTCTTTTTTGCCCTCTGTGTTGCAGGAGACCTTCAGCAGCATCTGCAGCAACAGCAACGCTCACAGGCAAAGCACCAGGAGGGCCTTGAACAGCTATTTGCGGACTGCTGCTGCCCGGACAGCTCAGGTGAGGGGCGAGCAGGACCTGCCTGTGGCCTTGCGGATGTCGGGCAAGGAGCTAGCAGTGTATTGCACGCAATGCGATACCAATGAGCTCACACAAGTCTGAGGCCTGACCTCAGCATTGTATAAGCAAGGTTGTAGTTGCAAAAGCAAACATGTCTTTGCGGACGGACAGATGTACGCTGTGCATGACGCACGTGGTTGAAAGGGGGAACTTCGCCGGGAATGTGTCGTGTTGCTGGAGACGTTGAGGTTCACCTGGCTGTGCACACCTGTTGTTGCTGACTTTACAGAGGACCTTCCTATCGTTACGCTGGAGAGTGTGAGGGCAGGCGCGCAGAGCAGCGGGCTTGCGGTGTGCTTGCTCCGCGTGACCAAATCAGGGGAAGGCCATCAGTCGTCATCGTGCACGGCAGCGGCTATGCGTCTTCCCATGACGATGAACCGTGGGCAGCAGCAGAGCCCGACAGGGTGCAGCGCTCATGCACTTCGCACACCGCGCGTGTCAATGCAGACCTCAGCGTCAGCGGGGCAGGGCAGCGGAGCTGCAGAGGACAGTAGCCGTGAGGCTAACTGCTCTTTGGAACCCCTTTACTTCAACCCCGCTTTGAAGTCCTTGTTTGAGCTGCGGGACCTTGCGGAACTGGCTTGGGTGTGTGACAAACAGATGTCCCGGAACCCTCTACTGATGAGCCTGCTGGAGCAACTAGTCAAGTGCGTGGTTAGCCATAAAACATAGTTTTGTGTACGACGTATTGCTCATCTGAGGCAGTCCCTTTGAGGGTAGTGTGCGGCATTCAATGTACGGCACGGGACAGCCCTACCTCTCCTTCGTGCGACTGTGCACCTTGTGAACCTGTCGTGCCCGCAGGTTGCTCTTGCATGGAGAATCATATACCATACAACAGGTGATCATTGCTGGCAGTTTCCAGCTTTGTTTGTCTACACGCACGGAAATGCAGGATTGTTGCGGTGCACTGAAGCACCCTTCAACTCTGCCGCATCCAGCGAACCTGACTGAGTTTCCTGCCCTGCAAACGCAGTTCATGCCGTTCTTCCCTGGCACCAGCACACACCACCGGCGCCCCAGCTTTCTTTCGCTGGATATTCTGTCGTGCGGGCTACGAGGCGCCTCATTTGGTGCGACAGCAGCGACCGGAAGCGCTGGCGACATCATGTTGAGCACTGCGCTGAGCGAGGATGGCCAGTCGCTGTGCCCCGCCCTCCTGGTGTGCTACCGGCCCTCAGGTGAGCGGCAGCAGCACCGGTTCATGTGCATCAACACGCCTCCCATGCGTCCGGCGGCGGTTGTACATATGCTGAACCGATGTTCAGTGTGAGGTCACGCACGGTGGTATCCGGTCAGGTATCAGGCGCGCTATTGCAAACAAGGTGTTGTGACTGTTTCTTTGTTGGCCCGGCTTCCACCACCGCAGGAGAGGCATCCAGCAACCAGTTGTCAGCGCAGCTGAAGCGTGACTACATGGCGCTAGCTCACGTTCCCTCTATCGGTGAGTGACTGAGTGTAATGCACACTGTATTCACACCCGCACCAGCACAATTTGGATTTGTAAGTGGCAAATGCACTCCAACCTGCAACACAGCCGTACCTCCATGCCCTCACCCTCACCTTCCCTGCCCCACCCCACCTGCCGACACGCCTGCTGCTGCATGCTGCCGCTGCTGCTGCGCAGTGACGGTGTTCAGCCTGGACGGCCGAGTGCTCCACCAGAACGGCCAGAGCGTGGCCTACATGGGCTTTGGGCTGCTGTAAGCTGCGAGCCTTACGTGCACACACGCCTATGCACATTGCAAGCGCTCCCCCCCGGGAGCCGTAGCATGGCTTGAGAGCGCGCTCATGTGTGGGATCCAGTTCCCAGGCGCATGCGCTGCTAGGATGAATCTCTGTCTTGGCCCTTACTGCTGTGCGCTCGGTCATCCGCTGCCTGCCTGCCTGCCTGCGTGCCTACGCGTGTGCCCACCATGCCCCCACAGGCACCGCTGCAGCGCGTCCATCTCCGAGGCAACGCACTCCCTTCGCCGCCTGTTTGCGTTTGACACCAAGGCCTTCCAGGACATGTGGATCACCACAAGCGAGGGCAAGGTGCGTCGTCCACGCTTCCACACTTATACATTGACGAGGGGCGGGCAGGTCCAGGGGAGGCAGCATGCACAGAACAGAACGCGCTCAAGCTGCTGGCTGAATAACAGGCGTGCAAGGCGGGTGCGGGGCAGGGCAGGGTCAGGGGAGAGGCGTGGTGCTGCAGACAAGCCAGCTTGCACATGCAACGCCAGAAGCCGATTGCCGCCGATTGCCTCCCTGCGGCCGGCAGGGAAGGTCAACAAGGTGTGTGAGTTGACAGGGGACTCTGACGCTGCACCTCATTTGCGGCGAGGTCATGTCCCTATTGAGGGCCATGGCACATGCAACTTGATGCAAGATACAAACGAGGGCTTATATGCGACGACGGTCACTGACACGCCACACCCGGTCTGAACTCAGGGCGGCTGCTGTGGTGATGGTGATGCCTGCCTGCTGATGCAGACATGGCATGGGACTGTGCAAGTGCCCCATCGGCTCGACCTGAGTGACCCCCCGAAAGACACGATGGACTTTGACAAGCTGGAGCACGTGCGTGACGCCACCGCCACGTCATGCAACACGGGCGCCGACAAACGCAGCGATGACGAAGGAGAGGAGGAGGAGGGGGAGGAGGAGGGGGAGGAGGATGCGAGCGTGCTGATGCGCGTGCCGTTGCCGGCGATGCCTCCCTCGCTGCCGCCGGCCTCAGCGCAGCAGCAGCGGGAGGGAACGAGATGTGCCAGTCCGCGGCAGCAGCACATGCAGCGCCGCCTTCCTGTGCAGCAGATGCTGAACCAGCACCAGCAGCAACAGCAGGAAGAGCAGCAGCTGCTGTCCATGATGCAGGTGGTGGACTGCCTGCAGGAGGCTGAGCAGCAGCAGCTGCAGCAGCAGCAGCAGCCCTTGACGGTCAACCCGGGCCGCGCTCAGGTCCCGGCCTCACATACAGCACCTGCCGCCACAATGTCAGGTGCCGCCGGGGAGCCATCAGGCCACCACTCCCCCGCCCGTCCGCAGAGCGCCCTACTGAGCTCCTCCGCGGCCGGCAGCCCCGCGCTGATGAGCCCGATGGCCCATGACTACCCCGTACGCAGCATGTGCGGCAGCACCTTCAGCCGGCGCTCCGCCGCACCCCTCATGGGGCCGTCCAGCTCGCGCCTGGCGATGTCGCCGCAGGCCGGCGACGCGGGCGGCGGTGCGCAGCGCAGCCGGCGCCTGCGCCACGCGTCGGCCACGGGGGAGGTCGGCCTGCTCACCACCAACGCGCTGTTCGGCGCGCCCGAGGATTGCTTTGGCGCGGCGGTCGCTGCCATAACGGAGGCGCCGGTGTGCCGGCGCGCCGACCTTCACACTCTGCCCGGCCACCAGAACCACCGATCCTCCCTGGAGGCGATCGCACGGCAAGCTTCCACCAGGTCCTTCTCAGCGACGGGCACAGGTGCAGGGGAGCTGCCGCATCACCGCTCCGAAACCATCCCGCAGGGCTCGAAGCCGCACATCGTGAGCGACCCCTCGGAGCGCCAGCAGCTGCGCATGCAGCAGTCGGGCCGGCTGGCCGCCGTGCCCGCGCAGCCGCAGCAGCAGCCGTCGCGGCCGCTCGGCAGCGGCATCACGCTGCGCATGCTGCGCACCAGCATCGTGGGCGAGGGCATGCCGGAGAGCGTCTTCATGCCGTCATCACCAGCGGCAGGCCCGGGCAGCCCCCGCGCGGGCCGCCCGCAGCCGCTTATCGGCAGCCGCCCCACCTCACGCTCCCACGCCGCTATCAGCTACGGAGGCGCGCAGACCGCGCCCGTGCCTACCACTATGATGGAGACGATGCTCCCCGTGCGCACGGACGGGTACCTCCCACTCACCCTCGTGCTGGGCGCAGACCTGCCCCCCTCAACAAGCGCAGGCGCCAGCAGCTACAACGACGGCGGCTTGTACGTGGGCACGCCGGCGAGTGCGCGGTCCTCGTGCCTGCGCCCGACCTCGCCGGCCGGCGGGGGGGGGGTCCCCTCCGCCTTCCAGGCAGCGGCGCAGGCGGGGGACGCGCAGCAGCAGGCGGACGCGCGGGGGGCGCCCGGCCCGCGGTCCGCCGGCGAGGGCATTGTGGCGGTGCACAACGTGTGGACGGTGGCGAACGCAGCCGCTGGTGCTGCCGCTGGCGCGTCCGTGTGAGCGCTGGTGCCGCTGATGCTATGCCTGCGCTGCTCGTCTGCTCAGAAGTGTTGCTTTGCATGCGCAACCCTTCCGTTCGTTGCTGCTTGCTGTATATAGCGCATTGCACTGTAGTGTTTACTGGCACGGCAGCCCCCTCCCGCATATGGGGCACAGAATCCTGAATGCTGACACACCACCATCTTCTGCGTGCACCATCTTCACTGCATCTAGGCGTTCACGATGTGCCGTCTTGGCGTGGTGCTTGCATGCTTGCATGCAGGAACAGCAGGAACGGCAGTGCGTGCAGCAGCCCGCTGCCAAAGTACGGCATCGCCCTCAAACCCAAGGCCAGCCTGCGGCAGGTGGCTGTTGCGAGCGTCGAACACTCCGGCCCCTCCCTGGTGCGACGCACCGCCAGCACCACCACCCAGCACCACCTCTTCGCCACCGGCTCTCCAGGCTCCACAACCAGCGGCTACGGAGCCAGCAGCCTGACCGTCGGCAGCAGCTTCGGAGGCGCGCACGCGTCTTCGCCGTTTGAGCGCAGCCGGCTCAAATCCACGGATGTGGTGTTGGCTCCGCCTCGGCGCGTGGCGGACGCGTCAAGCCACCTTGCGCGGATGGACTCGAAGCTCGCGATGGTGGTGAGCATGGCACGCAAGCACACCACGGCGGGCGCGCGGCGGGGCAGCGTGGATACGCCTGACCGCGGCAGCCCCGCCAGCCCGCGCCCCAACAACGCGGCGGCGCCGGGCGGTTCCGGAGCCGGAGGCGGCGGTTTCGGATCCGCCCTGAGCCACGGTCTCGGCAGCCTGCACGCCCTGGCGCAGCTCCCGGGCGAGGCTTGCAGCTGCAGCGCTGACAACACCACCGACAGCCACGCTGTGGGGGAAGATGAAGACGGGGATGTGCATGGCGGCGGCGAGGACGATGAGGAGGCCGAGTGCTGGTAGGTGCCGCTGGAAGAAGAAGCATGGCATGGCAGACTGAGAGGGGCGTGTGTGTTCGCTGCAAGAAGTCTCAATCATCAACGATTCAATGCAGTGATACGATCATGGCATTGCCGCATTGTCCGCTGAAGTCGGCTGAGAGCGCGAATCGCCATGTGTGGGGAACATGCAGGCACGACATTGAGGCGGCGCGCTTCCCCGACCCGGTCACTGGTGAGGACGTCATCATGATCATCCAGGTGAGCTACTGAGCTAGCACCATGCAGGCAGGCATGGCTGCATGGCTGTGCTGGCAGCTCCGCAAGCCCGAGCACGCGCCCCTCACCTGTGTTGTTGCAGCAGCCCGCTATCACCATGCCGGCATGCCAGCGTCAGCACACACCGTGCAAACGCTTGGTTTCACCGCTAGGTCACGCCAGCTGTGCTCTCATCCTGTGCATTTATCCTGGCTGGTGTGCACGGTAAGTGGTGCCACTGGGCCTCTATCGCTTACGGTAAGCCTCCCACACAACGACGCCTGTCCCGCTTCTGCGCCCTTGTGGCATCGCGCCCATTCACGCGATGCATCGCGCCATGCATGCGTGCGTGCGTGTGCGTGCGTGCGTGCAGACGGATGTGACGGCGCGGATCGCTGCCGAGAAGAGCGTGGCCAAGGTGCTGGAGGCGGAGCACCGCCTGCTGGAGCAGATCTTCCCGCGCCACGTGAGATACTGCGGCCTTGTATTGCTCCCCAGCATTGTTCATTGCCACAGACGATTGTCATGGTAGTGCAGCAGTACAGCAGTACCGGTTCGTCCACTGACGGCATGTCCTGGGGTACGGCACACAGGCTGGTGCTGCCCTGCACCGTACTGCACTGTACTGCACTGTACTACACCATACTGCACTGTACTGTGCCGTACTGCGCTGTGCAGCGTGCTGTCCGGGCTGGCTTGTCCATATGATGTGGTGGCCTGACGGGTCATGTTTGTGCTGGGTTGGCTGCAGGTGCTGGAGGCCATGACGATCGCGCCGCTGCAATCACAGAAGGCAAGACAGCAGCAGCAGCAGCAGCAGCAGCAGCAGCAGCAGGGCGGCGCTCCCCGCCACATGCTGCCGACAGAGCTCCAGGTGGGTAGTGCAGCACCTCCCCCTCACCTGTGTTGCGCCTCTCGCGATGCATAATTTGGGCCGGATGACTGTTGCCTTCACCAGTAGAGGGGGCGCGTGTGTCTGCAAGGTGTTGTTGCGTGGATGCAGGCGCTGGTAAACATACTAGATGCTTTTGGTTTTCTCTTGGCTGACTCGTTTGCAATGTGCTGCATGGCTGCGCTGTATGTGCTGCAGGATCACCTTGCCACAGAGCACGACTGCGTAACGGTGCTGTTTGCGGACGTAGTGGGCTTCACCTGTGAGTGACACCTGCCCTGCTGACTGCTGCCGCCTGCCCGCTGCCTGTAGTGCTGGCACTATGCAAGAGGGTGGCCTTGCAAACACTGACACAGGGAGATGCGTATGCCTCATGAGTTGGGCAACGTGTTGCGCGGAGCTGCCACCCCGTACATTTGTTGGGTTGATAGTGTACGTATTCGCCTCACGGTCCTGAGCTGGGTCAGCAGGGAGGGTCCAGAAACTCCAGAGCACACATGGATGCAATGCAGCACGTGTAGTACATGCAGTACATGCACGAACTATGTGCGCATCACACTAACCTCGCTGGCATGTAGGCCTAGCATGCTCTGGTGTGCACGCATGTTGCCTTGTTGCCGTGCACTGTCCGGGACTTACAGTGTCATTGCCTGACAGCCATTTAAGCTTTACGCCGCCGCCGCCGCTGCCATTGCCGCTGCCGTCATCACTGTTGCCCCTGCAGCGATGTGCAAGGCGGTGTCGGCGCAGACCGTGATGCGCTTCCTCAACCGCCTCTACACAGAGTTTGATAAGCTGTGTGACAAGCACGGCGTGTACAAGGTCGAAACTATCGGGTGAGTATCGTTGGGCAGATGCGTGCATTCGCCTGTGGGTCTGTATGTGCGTAGTGACACGCTCAGCATGCGCGTCACACAGGGCGCAACGCACACAGTCAGCAGAGGCAGCTGACATTCGAGCGCTGCAAGTCCACTGCAGCCACAACACAACCTGCAACATACAGTAACCTCACCCAATAATGTCATCACACCTGATGTCGCACAGCCCTGAGCGGAAACTGCGTGTGATGCTTTGTCAGGGTCGCTGGAGGTTACCTGGGCTCCCAAGTGAAAATCTGAAGCCTGAACCCATTTATTGTGCTGTATTATGTTTTCGTGCGTTGCTGTGCTGGCGTGGACTGACGCGCTGCTGACGCATCACACCGCCGCCCCCGCCACCCCCCCATCCCGTCATCCGTCACGCCTGTTGCTGCCATCCATCTCGGCCGACAAATGTGATGCGCAGGGACTGCTTCATGGTGGGTTACGACTGGAAAGGCATGCATGCACGCACTGCGCAGAGCACTCCCTTGACACCGATGACACTTTTGCCTACGTGGACTGAGAAACAGCGGGCCAGCATATACAGCAGCTCGCTTTCTGGCGTAGTTAATGACTGTGTACCCTGACCATTTCCCAATCCACCCTGACCAGTACAGTGTTGCCACTGGGGCATCAACCAGCGCTTGTCATGGTGTGAAGCGCAGGATTGCTGTACATCATTGCCAATCTGTACCGCTGTACCGCTGCCTGTGTACTGCAGGTGGCTGGTGGGCTGATCACATCCGATGAGGACGGCTTCAACAGCGTGCTGCCCAAGGGCCAGCTGGCACCGCACGACTTCCATGACTCAGCAAACAGGGTGAGTGCTGGCTTGCTGAAACATGCATAGACTTGATGCTCTGCAGGCGCCAAGTGAAGGCTCAGCAGACACCTTGGCACCAGCGGTGCACAGCAGTCCTTGCTTTGCCTTCGCATTAT
>BDDA01000186.1:36344-47161 GCA_001662385.1 Chlamydomonas asymmetrica | reverse complement strand
TTATCCCTGGAGTGGGCTCAAACACCGCGTTGCAGGCCGCCTGTGATGTCGCGTCCTATGGTGCTTTAGTGCTGCACCCCTGGTTGGGGGGGGGGGGAAATCCCATAAGCCTGATGCGCATGGCCATGTGTGCATGTGCGTGCGCGTGCGCAGGTGTTCAGGTTTGCGCAGGACATGCTTGCGGTGGCGGCGGCCTGCACGATGCCCAGCGACCCCTCTGTGCCTGTGCAGCTGCGCGTCGGCATCCACTCCGGCCCCGTCGTCAGCGGCATTGTGGGGACCAAGATGCCCCGGTGAGCGGCAGGGGGCAGGGGTTAGGGGTTACAGGGGTTAGGGGTCACAGGTCAGGGGTCCCGGAGATCTGCGGCACGTGCGTATGGACACACACATCCGCTGACCCATGACCGCATGAGAGGTACTTTACCGTCTGCCCTGCCTAAAGGCACATACTATTGTTTGTCAAGGCGCATATTTGTGTTTGTTGATTTGGTTCACACTGGGTTCACACGAAGCTGGGTGTAAGGCATGATTTGAATGCCTTGCGCCGGTATCTGTATTGCATAGCAGTACTCAACAAGAGACTGACATTCCCGCGTGTATGTGTATCGTGCTGCGGCTGACCTTCCCTCCCGTCCTTCCTTCCTCCACCCACCTGTGCCCGCAGGTTCTGCTTGTTCGGTGACACCGTCAACACCGCGTCTCGCATGGGTGCGTCCACTTGCATGCATGCATGCATGCATGTGTCGTGAGGGCTGAGGGGGTTCGGCTGGCATTGCTGCAGGGACACGGGAGGCAGCGCCCGCTACCTTGCTCCGGACCTGCGCTTGGAGCGTAGCCTGGCTAGCCAAACGCATGCGTGCTTGTCGGGAATTGCTTTATCAGATAATCTGCTGCTGCTGCTGCTGCTGCTGCAGAGAGCACCGCACGGCCGGGGTGCGTGCATGCATCTGAGGAGGCGCGCAACTGGATTGGCGGCGACAGCTGGCAGCCCACACCCGGCGTCATGGTCAAGGGCAAAGGCATGATGCAGGTAGGCTGGGCACAGCTGCACCCCCTACACACGGAAATGCTAGGTGCCCCTACCCTACCCTCCTCATGCAACATGGCCCTCTGCTCCATTTCATATGCAGTGCACCGAACACTGCTTTCAACCTCTGCATTGATCACACGCCTGGGCACATGCAGCAGTTCAATTTACACTTGGACTGGCTGGGTGGTAGACTGGTAGATGTGGGGCCACAGCACACATCCGGCTAGCAGGGAGGGCGCACAGACTGGAAGCAGGTTGTGCTGGGGCGCACTCGTCCAACTCATCAGTCAGCATGCAACCCCCCTTGACTGTGCGGTTCAACCTGGCTTCTTGCTTGTCTGTCCATTTAAATGCCTACGTCCAGACCTTTGAATGGGATCCCAAGCAGTGGGTGGTGCGGCCAGCGCAGCCCGCGCCGCTGCTGGCCACGAGCCCGCCTGCAGTGGCGGGGCCGGCAGGGCCAGCTGGTTTGGCGCCCGCATCACGCACGCCAACCGGCATCTCCGCCGCCGCCGCCGCCGCCGCCGCTGCGGCCTCCCCCATGCTGGGGGGATCAGCGTCTTCTGTCGTTGACGACCCGGCACGTCGCCTGCGGGAGGCTGCTGCGGGCGCTGACGTTGATGGCGTCATGGCCAGCCCTTTCACACGCCTGCCCTCGATCAAGATGCCCAGAACCTAGACTACCCACTCAACCAGCCAGGATAAGTGAGTAGTGCATTGCTGCACCGCAAAACCAGCTTAGCCGTCCATCGGGCTTCTGCTGCTGGCCTCACACCCTGCCCTTTCCTTGCCTGCCCGCCGCACCCTGCCGCCAAATGGCCCCCCGGCCCGCCTCGCACTGACTCACCCCAGAACTCAAACCCATACGCACAGACGCATGCACCTGCATGTACCTCCCCACCGGCATGCCTTGCTACTGCCATAAGCTTGTGCTGTCAAAAAGCTGCACACCGAAAGCACGGCTGCCCTTTAAGCTTGCCAACCATTTGAACGCACGCGCACACCACCTTGTGCCTTCAACTCTTCACTTGCACCTACACGGCGTGACTTACGCGCAACGCTGGCTTGGGGAGTGACAACACCTGAATTTGAGCTGCCGCAAGCACGTAAGCGGCTGAGCGCACAAACAAGCTTTTGACCGACGAGCAATAATATAATTCCATCTGCGCAGCTTTGCCCAGCACTCGTATGTGCTCGCACCTTACGCGTGGCACGTGGAGAGCGATTGAACCGCGCCTTTTCAGGCATCGCACGGTATCCGATTAACGTAATAATGTACCTGATGTCGCACCAAATGTGCGCTGTAGCAGGCACATGCTTAAAGGGATCAATTGGTGTGTCAATGCAAAGCGTAGTATGTGCCAACCAACGTGCACGGGCGAGCGCCTTTGCTGTGGGCTGTGGAGGCTGTGTAGAAGGCGAATGAGGGATAAAGCCCCCCACATGCGCATGGCAGGTTTTGATGTGGCTCATGCGTCGTGTGTTGCCTGGGAGCTAGCCGCCGTGCGCATGGTGTGCACGCTTGCCTCTCATCCCAGCAGGGTGGCAACGACAGTGGTGACAACAAGTGCTTGGGTCCTTGACCATGATTGGACGATTCATGAATGCCTGCGGGGGTCATCCACACATTCCGTAGCATGTGGATGTCTGCTGTGGGATTGCCATTCCGATTGAACCCCGGATGAGATATTGCGTGGTCCCTTGTCTCCTGCTGCCTCTGCGGTGTCCCTTGGATGGTTGGTACTGCTGCCCCTCCTCACATGATTGCCCCCCCGCACAGCACAGGCCGTGCCGATAAAAGTATCCCAGCTCCTCTTCCCGCCCTCGATATCGAACCGATAATTGATGACACGGATATCCTGATCGGCATTGGTTATCTTGAAGCGATTCGGGGCGCGTTATGTTGCGCGTCGCGAGCGCGGTCCCTTGGCTAGCCCCCACACCATCAATCATCTCCGCACTCAAGTTGCCGTATTGAAAACCACTCCCCCCACCCAGCGCACCGTGGAAGCAAACCGGCCTACCTTATTAGCTTAGTTACGCTACGCTCAAGGTTGCCATCCCATCGCACCCTCCCTTCCCCTTCCCGTCCGGCTGGTGCAGCCGGAGACTCTTACCGCGATTTGCTCTAATCACTTTTGCACTCGTTCGTGTGTGTTGGGTCGTGGAAGCGCTGCGGGTGTCTGTGTGTGTTCAACGGTTGCCGCATGGTGGATGAAGGATGCAAGATTTGCGCAGCGGCAGCACCGTAGTAAGGTGGCGGCATGACACAGCGTCGATGCAACACAAAGCCTGTCCTTACTGTCAAGGACTGTGTTGAGTGTGTTCCCTGCGTTGCACTGGCCCTTCGCCTCCCTGGTGTATTGGCCAAGACGGTTTGGCGCTGCTTGCCGTACATTTTTGGCTGCACGTCCGTGTGCTTTGTGTGCACGCGTTCACTGTTGTGGCTTCGCCATACTGCGGGACTCCGATTTTGCCACACCTTGCATCGTTTCTGCAAGCCATATGCGCGGCACCCTGACATCCCATACATCCAACGCACCCAATGCACGCGTTTCACCTAATAATGCCCACGCTCCCACCCCACTCGTAATCGAGTTGGTTGGCGTGATCTGCATGTTTACATGCCTGCGCACACAGATCCTGCGTGGTTGCATCATTGATGGTTGCATGGTTGCATAGTGGCATGGTCATAATGCTTGCATGGTTGCATGGTCCCAAATATCTTCTGAATTGCAAGACATTGTCATTGCATGCTCGGCAGCGATGGGAGGCAGGGGGGTGGGGGGCGGAAGTGCGTGCGCCGTCTTGCGCGTTGAGATGCAAGGAACTACAATGAAAAAGCATGTTATTTCTGACGCTTGGAAGGCTAATTCCTCCTCGTGATTTCATGTACAATGGCTGTGCGGCGTGGCATCGCTTTGGCCCGCGATTGCCCATCTAGGTTGCGCTTGCGCCGTGCACGTGCGTGCAATTTGCACGTGCGCTTGCCTGGTACTGCTAACGGTCTCCCGGCCCCATTTACGCATCATCCTGCATTCATGCATGCATGCATGCGGGGCTGGGGAGCATTTCCGGAACACCAGCGCGCTGCGCATTCATCCCATTAACTTCTTCGTGTCACAGCCCAAACGGCAAGGTTGAACCCCAAGGCTTGTGCACGCGCCGGCAAGCCATCCCCGGATGGATCAGATGCTGCTGGGATGCAGTGCGCCTCACACTGACAGGCGCCGCCCCTCAGCCATCATTCGTTTAACATGCGGCTTTCTCAACAGCGTTGTTCCGTTCGTATCGGTCTCGTTCGTGGGTTTCACGATGCCTGCCAGCTGCGTTTGCATGGCGAAGCACCAGCGCCCTGCAGCCATGTGTGTTGTGCGAGGCTGTGCGTGGAAGTGCATGCTGGCAAGATGGACGCGTACTGCTAATGCGATTGCCTGCAGCACCGGCATTTACTGGAGTGGCTTGATCTCATGCCGCGTTGATGGCGGCGAGCGGCAGGTGCTGCTGCTGCACGACCGCTTTTGCGCATACCGGTGTGCTTCCCGTAAACCAGGGCGTGGCAATTGCGTTTGCTTTCCCTCTGGCCTCCTTGCAAATGTCCTTCACGTGCCAGACGTCGTCAGGTTGAGTGCACTCTGCACTGCTGCAGTGGTCAGCGGGCGCGTCGGGCCGCGTAGTTTTGTATGCGTATACCGTAGGTTCGCGGAGGGGGCGAGCCTCCTCTGACACTGTGCGATGGCTTTGCCCGGCCATACGACTGGGTCGGCAGGCATCATGCCTGTCATACCGCATGCTCGTTGTCAACTGTGTGTGTGCCAGGCGCTTTGCCTCATGGCTCTAATACGGGCCATGCCAGGCAGGGCGTTGTCGCGGTTGCTGCTGGTCTGCATGCATACCTTCATGCATGGAAAGGGCGATGCCAGCCAACACCTGCCCGGCTGCCCACACCTCAACATGCGCTTTGGCAGACACGTGTAGCCCTCTCTTGTGAAGGTATCAATACGCGGCTTGGTAGTACAAAAACGTCGAGTTGAGTTCGCCACAACCACGGGCATACATATGACCGTATGAATGGTGCGCGGTTGCTGCAAGGTTGGCTCGGTTGACAGTGCAACAGTTTCAATGACCGCTCATCTGCGCTGCATGCCCAACATGTGCCTGCATAAGGCATTTGTACAGGACAGACAAGTGCCGGAAAACAGGTGGGGTTCAGTCCGCAAGTGCTGTTATCCCAAGGCACCCCTACTCACTGACAGCTTGCTCCCCAAAGCCCCCTTTGCGCTCTCCTCAGCTTGCAATGTCCAGTCACAACCGCTCGTTGAAGCATAAGCAGGTCTACGCGTCGTTCGCCCGCTGCGCAACGGCCCTCCCCGTGGCTTCCAACGTCAACGCCGTGGCGGTCCTGGGTGACGAGTCGTCATACGAAAGACGCCTGGCAGCACTCTCAGTGTCAGCAAGGGTTGGGCACGGCGTTGAAGAAGAACACAGTGAAGAAGAACACCGAGTTCAGCAATAATTACATCTGCTGCGCAGGTGGGTTGCGCAGGGTGACCGCACATGGGCATCAAAACTAGCTTACATTAACTGCAAGCTGTCCAAGGGCAAGTTAGAGCAGCTGGGGAATACTGTCAGTGACGGGATCTTTCAAGCGTGGGGTTCAAGCTAGGTGTGCGATGCGAATTTGCCTCCAAACTTTCCTGTCTCAAGTGCAGACTGGCTCAGTTTGCTGTTCCTTTCCCACCGCAGAGCGACGTGCGCTCGCTGCGTGGGTGACAGAGGCGAAACGCCAGGGCTGTCGACCGCACCAGGTCGTGTCGTGGGTACGCCGCAAAGCCGGTTCGCAGCTGTGTGTGTGGAGGCCGCTGAAGGACGGCACCTTGGGCTGCAGCATGCCCTGCGTGCTGTGTGCGAAGCAGCTCCTCCGCTTTGGCCTGCGCGTGACGTGCATCACTGCAAGCGGTGAGGTGTTCTCTGGCCACCTCGACGCACCAGACGCGCCGCCCAGCAAGCCAACGGGTGGACAGCAGTGCCTGCATGGCCTAGTCGCCTTCCGTGACAACATTAGCACCACTGGCAGCTGCAAGAGCACTGACAGTGACGATAGGCCACTCCCGAATCGCAAGGGCGGAGCGTGCGGCACTTGCGTGTGAAACTGCGATAAGCCACACACCTCGTGCAAGCCACTTGGGCCTGACACCCGGTATGTGCTGTGGGGGGATGTGGCGTCCTCCTCGTGTCGCTATCAGGGACCCTGTAATTTGTAACGATGGCCTTAACGCGCTGCTTCTGTCGTCAGTGTGTGACCGATCGTGCAGCGTCAGCCGCATGCTTGGCGCGCTTTATGAGGGCTTGGCAGTACTGTTCGGTTGTATGCGTGTGGCGAGGTCAACGTCCACCCAGCGTATGTACGTATGGGACATGGAGCGCGACCAGTCAGCATATAGCATACGCACAAGGGATTGCATGGCAATTATCCACACTGCTCTGCCGCGCATGCACGCATGCATCAGGTTTACACCAGCTAAAATTGGCTGCAAATGTTCTGTGCAAATGGCATAGAATTCAAAACGGAGCGCAGGCTCAACGGAGTGATCCTTGCCGACTGGCGAGGTCTCAACGGAACGCAGGCTCAACGGAGTGATCCCTGCCGACTGGCGAGGTCTCACCAGCACATTGGCTTAGCTGAGTACTCACTACTCAGGAAGCACATGTGATGGTCTGACCCCGCAAACGCGCAACTCCGGCGGTACTGTCACCCACACCGCCTTCCATGCGAGGGAGCAGGCGCACATGCACACGCTTTTGGCATATTTCCATTATCCGGCCCGGTGCACGGTGGGGAGGAGTGGAGTGGCGCCCAAGCGTCAACGTGCAGTCTTGGCTGGTGGTGGCAAGGCGCGTCAGACGTCAGGGCTTCATGCGGGTGTGGAGGTAAGCCTGCACCGGTGAGGCGGCACGCAAGGCATGTGAGGGGGCATGCAAGGTACATGAGGGGGCACGCAAGGCATGTGCTCTCACAAAACTGCCTGCCATGTGTCGTCATACTAGTCCGCAGCCAGGGCAGCGGGCACCAGCAGGGTGCGCCAGCAGGTGTATCTGTGTGTATCTGTATGTGGCGGGGGTGCTATCTTGTTCAGCAGCGTGTCGGCCCAGTGCAGCCAGCGGCCACAGGCGGTGTAATGTGATTGATTTCACTTCACTGTTTATACCACTTGGCGACAGGCTATCCCTGGATGTGGGCGAATAGAGAGTGCTGTGAGGTGCGTGTCATACACTGACCGTGCTCCCCAGCCGCCGCCGTTTACGCGCCTGGCAGGAGTACACAGTTGAGGATGTACGGAGCTTTGTGCAATCATGCCGATGGAGTGGGCAGCATTCGCATGTGGTGCGCCATGCGAGCTTGGAAGGGGCAGGCGGGCCCGCATGGTTGCGCGCGGCGGCCGCACAGCACAAGTGCTGCCTGAAGTGCGCAATGCTGACAGTCCACGTATTACATGTTCCTCAAGGCTGTTGGCCGCTTTACCAAACCTCCAACTGCCCACATCCCAATGCTGCATTGTTCAAGCATTCAAATCGGTGCGGAAAGCGCAACACGGTGAAAAGCTGGCTGCTGTTGAGGTCTTGGTGCCTTGAACACAAGCCTTGCTCCCATCTCTGCTGCTCTTGCTCCTGAACACCTTACCTCTCTGTACCTGAGCCTCAAATGTCCGACCGGTCCATAAGCGCTTTACCGTCCAAGAAGGTCTACGCGTCGTTCGCCCGCTGCGCAGCGGTCCTGCCCGTGGCTTCCAACGTCAACGCCGTGGCGGTCCTGACAAACGAGTCGTGCGAAAGACGACTATCATCACTATCAGCATCACTATCATCACCACCACCAAGAGCGCCAACACCAACAACACCAACAACACCATCCAGAGCCTGAATTTTCATTCCGAAACAAGAACGACTGCTGTGCAGGTGAGAATAACGTCTGCTCTGGAAGGACAGATATTGCTTTGTGTCTCCGTGCTCAGAGGTTACTTACCTCACGGTCCTCTTGCCCCTTGCCTCTTGGCACGACGGGCTTTCAGCACCTGCGCGATGGCAAGTACGCCTTGGAGAGCGTTCTACGCCGCAGATGGTTGAACCATTTGCATTGCCTGGGCTCACTTGCTGTACTTTTTCACTGCAGAGCGACGTGCGCTAGCTGCGTGGGTGACAGAGGCGAAACGCCAGGGCTGTCGACCGCACCAGGTGGTGTCGTGGGTGCGGCGCAAAGCAGGCTCGCAGCTGTGTGTGTGGAGGCCTCTGAAGGACGGCACCTTGGGCTGCAGCGTGCCCTGCGTGCTGTGTGCAAAGGCGCTGCTCCAGTTTGGCCTGCGCGTGACATGCATCACTGCAAGCGGCGAGGTGTTCTCTGGCCACCTCGACGCACCAGACGCGCCGCCCAGCAAGCCAACGGGTGGACAGATTTCAGGGGGCCTGGTTGGCTCCCGCAAAAATGTCACCCAGCCCATCAGCAATCAACAAACCGGCGTCAGCAGCAAGCAAGCAGCCAAGCGGAAAGGCAACGCGCCGTCCAAACGTGCGTGACGTGGGCGATGTGGCCCGCACTGCTCCCCACATGTGGTGCTTCAACCCCAGAGCTAAGCCTGGCGGGAAGCAAGTGTGGCTTGCAAGCCAGTCGTGCCTCACGACCCACTGTGTAACCCAAGTGCGGCACGCGCTTATGGCAGTTCCTGCCAGGGATGCAGTGTGGCAGCATGCAGTCTCACGCAGCACGCAGCGCCCTTGGGTCAGAGCTGCCCAACCCACCGGTACAGGGGCAGAGGGGCTTTGTGTGGCGTCCGCCGCATGGATTGCTGCTGGATGTGAGCTTGCCATGCATGCACCTTCATGCACTGCAACATTGCAGCTGGGGCACCCCAGGCGCCCAATCCACAGCACAGCGCACTCACAACACACAACACTCACAGCCGGCACGTGTGTACGCAGGTGCAAGCCACCTGCGCACTTTGGGTTGTCGCTTCTACAGCAGCCTGCACGGCAGCGTGCGTGCTTGCTGCATACCCAGTGCATCGAGTGGTCCCCTGCACTTTGCGCTTTCGCACGCAGCACACATGCGCGCTTGCCAAGCCCTGAGGCACACACCTGCACATGCGTGCGGTCAGCATTCAGCAACCTGTGGTGGCATCTGCGGCATTACCTGTGACCTGCACTAGGAGGGAAGCTTGGAGGGTTGAGTGCTTGCAGTCTACTTTTGCTTTGCAGCACTTGTGCTGGGGCCTTATTTCCATGGGACGTGATAACCCAAAGCATACACCAGTAACACCACCGCAAGTATGTGTTGCGCGGCGCACAGGAAGTGTGCAAGGCGAGCGTCATGCACGTCATGACAGGACAGGGTAGCCAACACGCCCAGCATGCTCAAGTGCCAAGTGACTCCCAGAAGGCTATGCTTTTCAGAATGGGACCGCCAACGCAAGCCACTAAATACTAAATACTAAATACTAAAGCCACATCACTGCATTTCCCAGATGTACTGCGTGTACTGACGCTTGCAGGCTTGCAGCCAATCCAATTTCAATCCCAGGTCCGAGGGCATCAGAAGGCTTTATGACCGCGCAAGAGCCATCCATCCTGCATACAACTGGTTTGAGCAACTTGTGTGTCTTTGAACGAGGCTTGTTTGAGGCTCTGGCGGTTTGAGGGCCGTGCAGTGGTGAAGTGCAGTTTCCTTTGGTTACTTGTCGACGTAACCCCACCAACAATCCCGGCAGGCTCTCCTGTGACTATACTATAATACCACCGGAAGCTTTGAGGTTGGTACTTACCGAAACTGGTTTACCACCTCGTCTTGCGTGCACCTCGTGCTGGTTTTGAGGAGTTTTGACTCGAGCAGCAAATTTGGGACTTCACGAGGTAAGGCTCTCGTGCGTCTTGTGCTTTGTGTGGTTCCAGTTGCGTGTTTGTGCTCAAGTCAGCTGCATACTGCTCATGTCGACGGTTTGGAACCTCCCCGTTGAAGGCGTTTCCTGCTGCTTGCCCTTCATGCTGATGCTGTTACTGCAAGAATGTGCACGTTTGTGGCTCCCCAGTGAAACCCAGGGCAAAGTGCGTGCTATCCTAAGCTAAGTATTTTGATTGCCTTTTGCGGACACTGCAGCGGACGCCGCGCCACAACCTTTTTGGTTCAGTTATCCTTGGTGCCAAGGCGGACGTGCGAGACGCGCAAGTAAAATGGCTCCTCAAGTCAGCCGTGCCGCAGGTGTTCACAATTATCCGCACTCCAGGTGAGCAGCGCTTGCATGCATGCCCATGCAGATGTCTTTCGGCCTCGGGTGTTACAAGCCGCAGGATAGGTGCACGTGAGCCAAGCTCTTGCACTTGAGCGAATCAATGAAGGCAGGCACAGGAGCCGCATGAGCAAGACTACGCCAGCAGTGCTTAGCCCTGGGCGGGCTGGGCCAATCACGCATACCTGCAAGTCAACTGCAAAACAACCCCAGCTGATGTGCACAAGAACCAGCACAAGAACGTGCTGGCCCACCTGAACTGGTATTATACTTGTCATGAGCACTGTAGATGGCATTGCTTAGTGGTTACTTCTGGCCGATCAACTGCTTCGCTGGTTGTGCTGCTTTGTGACCTGTACACATATTGACATATGGAAACTTCCTCTTCATCCACGCGTGCACAGGAGCACTGTCCCTCACCCTCAACTGAAGCAAGGTCGGGTGGCCAAGATAAAACAGCGCGTTGTGAACTTCCGATACAACAGCGACTTCCTGCAGTGGGCGCTCCTGAC
>BDDA01000186.1:19309-35345 GCA_001662385.1 Chlamydomonas asymmetrica | reverse complement strand
GCCCCCCCCCCCCCTCAACCCTCTTGCTGAACAGGCCCATATCCTTGCCAGGAACCAACTATTGTCCGCTTACCTGGACACTGTTGTGCTCATCATGGTCCGCTGGCACTGACCCGGCTGGGCACGCCTGCCTGTACAGTCCTCGACAGCGTGCCTGTGTGGTTCACGTGCGGTGTGGTTCACGTGCGGTGTGGTTCACGTGCGGTGTCCCTGCATCGTGCAGACTTGCCTTTTGGCCTGGAAGAGCTGCGCGGGGACATATTGGCGGCCGTCAAGGAAATGGCTGCTTACGTGGCCTTGCTTCTCAGGGACAAGGCAGCCCAGCGTGGTCGGTCGGTCTCCAACAGCCCGGTGAGCCAAGCGCTACCATTTGCACCAGTTTTTATTACCACCTGACGATTGCCGCTTGCTGCATGCACCTCCCGGCCTCCTGCTGGCGTCTGATCTCAGCCCTCTCTCACATGAATGTCCGAGCGCAGGAAGTGCTGCAGACTGCGCACGCCGAGGCTGCACGCAACGCGTTGGGATTCCTAGCACCATCCTTGTCCGCGTCGCCGCACATGATGCAGTGCGAGGTGAGGCCCCCCGGCGCACAACGCATGTGCTTCTGAACGAATCTGAGCGCATGAGTTGCGTTGCGCGTCGCATGGCGTAACGACACGCTGCACCGGCGTGGGGCATGCCGCGTGTGTGCCGACATGCAATGGCTGGCGGCGATCATCGTCATGCAGCCCGCAGGCGCTCACATGCTTGTAGCCAATCCCGTTTACAGGTGTATACACAGGGTGCATTGTGTGCATCCAGTCTTTATTTACAGGGAGGGTAAACTCTGAGCTTGCTCTGTGGCCATGTAATGTGAGATAGCTCAACCGCCGTGTACCTCCCTTTGCGGGGCCCTCTGGGGCTTGACATCGCACCGTTGTGGACTATACAATTGCAAAGCTCTCCTCATCGCTCCAGAGCGGCTAGAGCAGGAAGGAGGCTCATGCACCACTGTTGCAGCACTCTGCCATCCTGTCCCACGCATGCTTGCTGACACGGCAACCTTGCTGTGTTTGCCCGGCATTCAGGCGCAGCCCATGCAGCAGCAGGCCCCGGGCGGGCCGTGGCAGCAGCAGTGGCAGGATGGACGCGCTCGCTGGAGCCACCAGGGCCACCACCAGCACTGCCACCGCCAGCAAGTGCCAGCGCCAGCGGCGGAGTTCCACCCACAGGCCCCCGGCTGGCCCTACCAGCCCGCTGCCGGCAGCATGGTGGCTTCGGGCCAGCGCACCAGCCTCAACGGCCAGGTAAGCCTAACCTGTCCTTGACTTTGGGGCTAGACGCAAGAGGTGGCGCAGCCCGCTGGCTGACGCCACAAGCGAGTGGAGGTGTGTGCCTGAAGTGCCGCGGCATGAGAGGCCGTTACTGGTCCCTCTCCTCACCTGCCTGGTCACTGCTGTCCGTGCTGTTGGCAAGTGGTAACGATTCCCAACGCTGATCAATGCAGCGAGGGCCCTATCTGGATGTTATCCAGCCTTGGCTGTTGTCTTTACCACCTCCCATGCTGTGTGTGCACCAACAGGGCGTCCCTCAAGAGAGCTTCCCTTGGGGCGCGATGCCTGCATACCAGCCCCCCCAGTATCCTGCCCAGGACCCCCCCCAGTACCGCCCCCATGGCTGCTATGAGGGGTACGGGTTCGGCATTTCCAATGAGCAGTACGGATCCGGCGCTTACAACCAGGCGTACTAGACCTGCTTGGGAGCGCAGCAGCAGCAGCAGCAGCAGGAGCAGCAGCAGCAGGCTCAGCGCGCCGGAGTGCACGCATGTATAATACAGCCGTGGGCGTAGCAATCGCAATCAACCGCACCCATCAGCCCGGCGCTGCCACGCTGAGCAGTACGCCCCCTGTGCGCGCAACGCAGCCGCAGGACTGCCTTACCAGCCATGGCTCTACCAGCCAACGAGTATTCAACACTGTCAGGCGGGGCGCCCTCAGGTGCTGCTAGTGCACTGCAGTGGCCCCGCCCCTTGTCCAGAGCTTACGTAAGTTGGGATCGCTGGCAGCAGAAGGCGCTCGGCTATGTTCTTATGTCCGCCTCAGCTGGGCTTCGCGCCACACCCCATAGCTTAATTGCAGTACGCTGCGCGTCACGCTATGTGACCTACACACTGGTTTTTACCATGGTTTCTTCTTCCAGTTTCCGAACGTTGATTTGATCCCAACGTCGGAACTACCATAAGACCGAGGCTCCTACAGCACACAACTGGCGGAACCACTGCGCTTACGGGTATATGAAGGTGACTGCTGGCATATGCCACTAGGCGTGACTGACACATCCAGCTATTAGCAGGTACTGAGTCGAGCGATTCCCAGCAGCATGCGCGTATGCTCTTTTCATTCCGAGTCGCATCCAGGCAGGTACCTAGCACTGCTGGCACTTCTTTCTGAATTCATTCAATGCCGTTGTTTTGACTCCTTTCCGGGGAGACTGGTTGAGCAAATGGGTGGCGTGAATCTCCCTGCTGCCACCAAACAGCGCGCCTGCACGATCGGCCTGGCTTGGTGCACATACCTAGACATGGCTCAGCCGTCATGCTTTGCGACACTTGCCAAAAAACATTCCACGCAAATAATTGACGCACCTTGTGGGCAATGCTAGGCTTCTCAATACGCCTGCCTGCACATCTTGGCGCTCCTGCGGTTGTGCGTGTGAACACTCTATCCGAACAACGACACAGCCCAACGGGCCTGAATGCTAAAAATGGCTTACCTGTTCATGCGCAAAATGGCTGACGTTGGTGAAAAACCATCAACGTCTGTCATCAAACTCGCCCCCCCCCCCACCGTTGAACGCCGTACCGTGCACGCCGTGATGACAGGCGCTTCCGTCCGCCAGAATGCTGATGGTCAGATGGCTCAACGGCGCCAACGGCCTCTTCGTGAATTTATTTTCGCCGGCCTTCCTCGCCGGATGGTGTGTGTATGCGCGCGCGGGGGGTGCACACCCTGCTGATGCTGTGGTGTGCGTACACCAGCACTGATTTCCATGCACTGTTTTCCATGCACTTGTTTGCGCTTGCCTACCAGGGTGTTGCTGATGGTGCAGATGCATGTGCAGTCTGCTGCAGCCGCCTGTGCAAGCAGCTTTGCCTGTACCCCGTATCGAATTCTTGTACCGTATTTAGTTGTTCAGTCCCTGCCCTGGTGTGCTGTGTTGAGCGTTTTGTGCGTCGTGTTCTGAACTCACGAATCCCCCTCCCCCCCGAAGCCCTCTCCCCCCTCTCAGTTTTCACGAATCCCCCACCCCCCTCACTCTTCATCACTTTCATCATCATGCACCACACATCCTCCATTTGCGAATCCCCCCTCAGGCCTGGACTTTCCGCCTCGGGCCTGGACGTCCCCCCCTCTCATGGATTCCCTGTGCGTGAGCTTCTTGCCCCCCTCTCATTCCCGTCTTTCCCCTGCCCAAGGCCCACGCTGCGATGATAGCCATCGCGCCTTGTTTCACTCCCCGCATGCGCCTGGCTTCCATTCAGGCCACCGACCACATGCCTTGATGCCCGCCCTTCTCCCTGGTGTCATACTGTTGGACGCTGGCCATCTTCCCTTCTAGCTTTGCATTTGCAGCGAGCCCAACCGTGTTGGCGTGTTGCACAACCGGTATGGGCATGCTGACATGCAAACTTGCCCCACAGTCCCCCTACGCATTCTGTCTGACCCCTCGCTAATCGCAAACCAATAAACCTGGCCAAATATGGTAACTTCTGTGTGTGTGTTGAACTGTGGGTTGTCTCCTTCACCCTAATCCAAGCATGGGCGGACAACAAGTGGGTGAGACAGGACAGGCCCCAGCGCACAACCTCGAGCGTGTGTTGTGTTCGTGTATTTTCACTTGGTGGCGCGTGCTCTTCGTGGTGGTGGTGGCGGTCCTCCCCTTGTGTGGTGCTGAGGTCGTGCAGTGCAGCAGACACCCCGGTGCTGGCGCGCTGTGTATCAGGCACATGGCAGCACTCAGAGCGCTCCCAGACCACCATGCATTCATCCTTTCCGTCCTGCGTGTGTCTTCTGGTGTGGCCCAACGGGCATGCGCACCCGTGCAGGGGCGCGTGCAGAAGTGCAGAGAGAGGTGTCATGGCGCATGCTGGCAGCAGGCCGCGCTGTGGCGTCCTGTCGTATTCCAATGCGCCCATGCTGTGTCACCAGCAGCTGCATGCATCGCAGCCGCTGCCTAGTCGTTTTGCCAGCCAATAATGACTTGAGTTTGTGCTTGCGTGTGTGCCATGGCCCTGGTCATGAACCTGTGCGCAGTGGCGTGTTGTTGTGTGGACGCAAACATGTATCGTAACAATGTGTTTCAAAGTCCATGTAGTACGTGCAGAGCTTGAAGGGCAGTATAACCACGCGGGCACAACCAGTGCTGTCCAGTCCACTCGCAACTTCCCGAGTGCCGATTGGGAACTGGGAAGCCTTGTTTGCACGCCTGCTTATCGATTGTCGTTGCGGATATGTAGCCCCTCCTCCCTCGCACATGTGTAACGTGTGTGTAGTCGCTTTCACAGGCGTGTCATTGTGTCACTCGCTCGCTCATGGCTGTGGCGCACTGGCTGAAGTGGCATGTGTCCAATCAGCAGACGAATGAGGGCAGGGCTGTGCACGCAAGGTTGTGTGCTTGCGCAGTTTTTTCACCGGTCATCCGATTGCAAGCTATCGCCGTTCCCAATGCAGCAGACCCTCCAGTTCAATCAGACTTTGCCTATACATGGTGGCGATTCAAGTCGCATGCTATGTTCGAGTGTTCTGCAGCGATCCAGCCAATGCAGGTTTGTCCCATGCTGTGCATGAGGCAAACCTGCACCGCACCTCTCAGTCTCTCACACAGCAAAGGCAACTCCAGGATGCACACACATGATCTCGCTCGTTTCGCGTGCATGTCGGTCACTTCTTCTTCGCTAGCGACGCGTTGCATTCATCAGCAAATCCTGCCGCGCACTGATATGGTATCCCCGCTCTTGGCAATCTTGCCAGCCGTAGCATTGCACCCCGCCAATAAGTTTGCAGAGCCCCCACACTGCCCGCGAGTTTCATGACTGCACTGCAGGATATGAACGTGTGCACCATTGTCAGCCTGGTATTGCCAGTTTGCACCTTCCCATCTTGCACCAACAGCGCATCAAGAATTCAGCATGCTTGCACCTTCCCAGCCTTACAACAACGCGTTGATATGCACCAACACGCTACAATGCCCACCTATCTGTTTGGCAAGGCTAGCCGTTTGACACTGTATGTTATTCTGACAGCCTGACCCCAACAGGGGTCTTGCAAAACAAGTCGGCAGTGGCTTGCGCAGTTACCCGCGGTAAACTGTGTAATTGGTTACTCCTTGCTTAGGCCTGTTACACTGCTGCTGTGCACATTTCCACTGTTTGGACTGGGCGGAGCGTCCATGCCAGCGCTTCCAGGCGCCGTCGGGCCTGTGGAAATACAAGCGCTACCTGGCGTAGGCGGAGGCCGCGGTGTGTTTGCAACAGCTGACATCCCGGCAGGCACGTTGCTGGTTAGGGAGAAGCCCGCGTTGGCTATCCCTGACGAGCGTTTGGAGGGCGAAAGCTTGCATGCGGCGCTTGCACGCGCCGCGCTCACCAGCCCGCAGCGGCAGGCCGTGCTGGCATCTCTTGAGCCACTTTACCCACAGAAGCTGACAGACGTACCTGCTGATATCCTGGCAGTGGTTCGCCAACAGCACGCGGAGGACGTGCAGCGTGTGCTGCTGCAGGCAGGAGTACAGGCGCCATCAGAAAACGACGGCACAAGCAGTGAACCAGGCGTAGAAGCTGCCGCCAGTGCCAGCTGCACTGTTGGTTCATGCTCCAGCAGTGATGAGGACTTGGCACTCCAGGTGCTCCTAAAAATGCGCTTTAACGCATTCTATAGCGGCGCCTGCGTTGCCGGCTCCATGTTCAACCACCGCTGCATTCCAAACTGTCAAAAGCTGGTCGTAGCACGGGACGTGAGCGACATAGTTGCTGTTGAGGATATTAAGTGCGGGGAGGAGTGCTTCATATCATATTTGAACCCCCCGCAACTGTCGCACCAATCTCGCAGAAGTCAGCTGCTGGATCAACATTTCTTTGACATAGGCCCGACAAGCTTACTGCCTCCGCAAATGGAGACTTTACACCTAGAGAACAACGAGCAGCAGCATAACAGCGAGGCAGGCAACGGACAGCCCGCCTTGCCAAACCACTTGCCAGCGGGTGACAGCGGCACCGCCCTGGCATCTGCTGCTGGTAGCGCCGACGACTCCGAGCCTGCGCTCACTGCGTTGCAGACGCTTGAGGCGCAGCTCGATGAGCTTGAGCGGACGCTGCCCAGCACCTCCAGCGGCGGTCACACTCTGGACGCCGCGGGCGTGCAGGCCAACCTTCGTGCGGCCGAGGCCCTGCGTGCGTCCGCGTCCGCATCGCTACCGCCCCTCCACATCACCCGCCTGCGCGCCAACCTCGCAGCGAGAGCCGCCTATGCCGCTGCGCTACAGCAGCAGGGAGGTCCAACCAGACGCGGCGGGCCTGCGAGCGCCGACACGGGCACCGTCCTCGCGCTGCTGCGCGTGTGCCGAGACATCAACGCTGCGCAAACGCTGTACCTCGGGCCCCAGAACCTCTCGCACGCGGCCTGCCTGGAGGAAATGAGCAACGGCGTGGAGTTCCTGCTTGCGAACGACCCCAAGGCGCTCTTTGCGGCCTTCCCTGAGTGGGGCAGCTTCCCCAAGGCCTCGCGGGCGCAGCACCAGCTCAAGCAGCGCCACACGCGCCTGCGCACGCTGTACGCGCACACCGCACCCGCACCGCCCGCAATCCTGTGAGGCGCGTGAGCGCATGACCGGCACGCATGTGGGTCGGCTGTGGCGGGAATGGCGCACGTTGAAGCTCATTCGAAGCGCGCTGGTTTGCACATGGCGACTGGCACATTTCTCCTGCTGAAGCAGACTGGGGCGGACTCTGCGTGCGTGTCCCTGACTTCAGTCTTTATTCGTTCCACATTCATGCCATTCCAACTGGTTTGTAATTGGTGCGCGGCACATCCACAGGTGTTGCTGCTCATATAACCAGTGTGAAGATGACACTCATACCGCGGAACATCTGGGTATCACTGGTGTTGTGTTAATTTGTAATGGCTGGGCAGCTTGTATGGCCTGGTCCGAGAGGGCAGGTATTGGGATTGTGTCTGTTCTTGGCTGCTGGTCCGGGGGGGGCCGGTGCACTGAGCGCTGCCTCTACAGTCCTGCATTTTGGCCACGCGTTGATCTGGGTCACACAGACTTTCCAAGATCTGAGGCTTGAGACAGTCGCTGCTTACAGCAGGGCGATGTAGGACGAGCGGCACGGAGGCCTCTCAGTCGAGTGATCGGCGTCGCTGTGCATTTACGTGTGTCTGGGGTGACGAAACCGGTCATAAGTTATCATCGCACACAGACAGAACGTGGCTCCGCAGCGTGCCGATGACCGAATGTGGCAGCGCGTTGCAGGCAAGGAACGCGAGTGATGCATCGGCTGCGGCATGTTGCCGCGCTGCAGGCTGCAGGGGCACTTGTGATGGTGCGTGCTGGGTGCGGGTGCGGGAGCGTAGTAGTGATCTGGTCTGGGGCAAGTACATATGCAACAGTTGGGGACGCACTTAGCGGGGCGTGGGGGTTTCATGAATGCCTACAGAGCAGCAAAACGATGTGGGTCGCATGGGATGATGGGACAGGAGCGGCGTCCGCGATTTTTGAGGCGCCCATGCTTGAAAGGCACAGGTGCACAAAGCAGCTGCAGACCACCCGAACACGCGATGAAGGGCAAACGCAGGCCCGCAACAGAGCGTAGGGCATAAAAACAAAGCAGGAGGGTGACAACAAGGCGAGCAGCGGGTCATCCTGTTGCCTGCCGGAAACCACCCCATCCCAGTCACTGTTATTGTGTGTTGAGGTCAACCAACAGAGTAAGCAATGGGTGCGGGCGGGAATTAGAAGTTACATTAGGCACAAGTACAACGACGCTGGCGGTCACGTCAACCTGGTTGGCCAGCGGTAGGGCCAGCAGGGTCACGATATCAGCAGCCTAGACCTACAGTGCCGGGCATCTGCATGGCAAGCAAAGCCCTAGCAACAGAGCGGCCTGGCAAGTCAGTAAGGCAGCACGTATGCCGAAGTAAACCCGCACACTCGCTATGACATATGGGTACACTTAAGAGCGATGGAAGACCACATTCGCTGATGGTACAGGAGCATACAAACACGAAATCAAAACAGGAGCCAGGGGCAGGCAGGGGGCATGCAAAAAGCAGATGGGCACCATAGAAGCGGGGAATGGCCGAGTCTGACGCGCAGCGAATTCTGCACTTGAAAGCCACGGCAAAGCACCAGGTGTGTTGCTGTGTAGCGACGAGTGAAGGGAAACGCGGGGTGGGGCTGGGGAGTGAGGGGGGAATGCCTATGTCATGCAGATATCATGCCGTCATTGACATCCCGTACCGCTGCCCGATTGCCCTGCCTCGGGGGTAGGGTGCGAAACATGCAATCCCCCTTCTATTGACACCACACGGTGCGGCCTGCTCAAAAAAAGCAGGTGTTGGTGTGCCATCTCGCTGCAGCTGTCAAGGCGCTCAGCATATGTGCGCTCCGGCCAGCTGCAAGCTGAGGGGATGGCAGCAACTACGGGCATCCTTGTTATGGCGTTAAGAAGACGTGGGCTGGTCAAGGCCCACTGCGTGCTGGAAGCGTCAGCCAGCCAGCTGCAGCTGCCACGCACGCAGCAACGAAAACACAATGCATTCGGCAGACGGGTGTCTTTGACCCATCCGCCCCAATAATCAAAATACTAAGCTCTAATGTTATGAAACACAAAGAAGGCGCATGCACACAGCAGAGCCCACGCCTCCGCTCAGGCACACTCGGTGCTGCTAGTAATACACATGCAGGGAATGCAGCGCTCCCTCCTGGAGGTCTGCCCGTACAAGCCAGTATGCGGCTTGGTTGGCATACCAGTGCAGTGCAGCGGTGTGCATTCAGGGCTATCCAGGTTCGTCCCACATCGTCCGCGTGCTGCGACCATCTCCCGTTGCGCGCATGCAATGCAGCCCTCACCAAGCATCTCTGCAGCTGCTGGCCGCTTTCCTCGTGGACCCAGGAAGTGACGGTAGATGCAGGCAGTCAGGTGCTGCACTGATGCATACTTCACTCGCTGCCTCGCTTACAGCTGCCCCCACCGTCCCTTCGTGCGTGACGCGTGCTCAGCCGTCGTCGCTGCATCGCATCGAGCCCTCTTCTCTCTCTCCTTGCACTCTATGCGCCGTTGTCGCTGCAGGCTCTCTCTCTCTCCAACTCAGGCAATACACCACACATAACGCGTGGGTGGGCCCATCACACACACTGCGCAGCGCGCTGTGCAGCCACTGGATGCATGCATGCCTGGCGGCGTGCATCGCACGTGCAGCAGCAGCAGCGCGACGTCCATACACTGCCCTCCTCAGCCCCTCACTCTACGGCGAGTGATGCCCACCATCGCCGCCGCCGCCCTTGAAGAACGACCCTGCGTAGTGTAAGCCCGACGAGAAGAGGCTGTAGGCGCCGCGCGCGCCCTGGTGCATGCTGCCGCGTGCCATGCCGCCGCCGCCGCCGCCCATCCTCGCCATGCCGCTGCCACCGCCGCCCTCGTCGCTACCCTCTGCGCCGCCAAATTCCGCTTCCATAACGCCCAGCTGGGATCCGACAGAGACAAAGCCGGAGGATGATGCGGCGGCGTTGATGCCGGCCGGGTCAGCCAGGGAAGCAACCGAACCCCCTAAGGGATCGTTGGTTACCAGCATAGGCATGGGCTGGCCGGGCTCCTGCTGCTGCTGCTGCTGCTGCTGCTCGATTGGCTGCGGAGGGGCGCGTGGCTGCGCCGGCGGCTCATCTTGCGCCGGGCTGGTAAGCAGCGGGGCTGCAGGGCTCGCTGCCGAATTGGCGGCATGCGCATGGGTGCCGCCAAGCGGGCCTGCAGCGGAGGCATCATCGTCCAAGGAGGACCCAGGGGCAGCAGCGGCAGTCACAGGGGCGTGTGCCGCCTCCGGAGCCGGCCCTTGGTCATGCACGTGCACGCCGGGTGTCTCCTGCAAGGGCGCCGGCCCTGCAGCCAGCACGACGTCAGGAGTGGCAGGAGGCTCAGGCTGCTCAGGGGCCACCAGCGCGTCAGTGTCTGGCACCTCGTCGATGTCTGGCACCTCCCCCTCAAACTCCGGCTCCGGCTCCGCATCCACGGCCCCAGCGCTAACACCAGCATCGCCCGCCAGCCCATCACGCTCGTCATCAGCCTGCTGCTGGCCCTGCGGTTCGGCCAGGCGCTGCGCCTCGCCTACTGCCCTGCCGGCATCGGCAGCAACCGCGGTTGACGCCCCCTCTGCCTCCGTCTCTGCGCTGTGCTCTGGCACGGCCTCGCATCGGGACGAGCCGGGCATTCCAGCATCAGGCGTGGTGGCAACGGGCGTGGTGGCGGTATCAGGCGTGGTGGCGGTGTCGGGCGTGGTCGCCCCGCCATCGCTGCTGTCCGCGCTGCCAGTCGTGGAACCAAACGGCACCGGCGCCAGCTGCTGCGCCTGCACCGCCTGCTGCGGCTGCACCAGGCCGGCGTGGCCTGTGTAAGGCGCCAGCGGTGACGGCGACGGTGATGCCGCACCTGCAGGCACCGTGGGTGGTGCTGCCATGCGGGGCGGGGCCACACTCCCGGGCTCAAGCTTCCCTGGCTGGCGCTGGCTCTCCTCCCGCACCTGCCTCGCTGCCACGTGCTGCGCCTCAGCCTCACGGATGGACAGCAGGTGCTGGATGTTCTCGCCCAAGGCGCCGCCGAGCGGGCTGCCGCCCCCGCCGCCCGCCCTGCCGCCGCCGCCGCTGCTTCCGGGGGGCCCCGCGGTGGGCGACATCGCGCCCAGCATGCCGCACGCGCTGTGGCCGCTGCTGCTGCCGAAGCTGTGGGTACTGCTGTGCGCGCTGGTGGACTCGCCGCCCTCACGCACCGTAGACGCGAGCATCCCGTCGCCGCCGCCGCCGCTGCTGCGGCTGATGAGGCCGCGCCCGCTGGGCAGCCGCATGCCCATGCCCATACCCAACGACAAGCTGTCGCCCAGCCCGTGTTGCGTTGCCAGGGAGGCAGTCAGCGAGGTGGCAAACGGAAGTGAGCCTATGGGAGGCAGACCCAGGTGGGCCGCGGAGGGCGGGGATACGGAGCCTGCCGCGGCGGCGGCGGCGCCCCCGGGCAAGGCGCTGCCGCCGGCCATCGCCGCCAGGGCGTTGGATGACGAGGACGAGGGGATGGTGACGGCCGGGGGGATGGTGATGGCGGGGGAGCGGTGCGGGGGGCGCGGCGAAACGCTGAGAGGCGCCGCCGACGTGCCCGCGCTGGGTGCGGCCGGGACCGGCATCGCCTCGGGCGCTGGTGTGGCGGGCAGGGGGGCTGTGGCCTGCGCCTGCGCTTGGACGGAGGGGTCTGAGAAGGGCGTGTGTGCAGGGGAACGCGGCGACGCCGCATCCGCGTCCTCCGGCTGCGGCGTGCGTATCCCCGGCTCAACGTCGGGCCGTGCCGCCAGCGCTTGCTGCTGCTGCTGCTGCGCGGCCTGCCGCTGCGCGGCGGAGGCCGCCGCCAGCGCGCCCTCCAGAGAGGTGATGCGCGCCTCATACTGCGCGTTGCGCTCACCGAGCGCGTCCAGCTCGCGCGCCTGCTTGGCCAACAAGTCGTCCTTTGCTGCCAACGCGCGCTGCAGCGCCGCCACCAGCGCAGCCTCCTTGTCGGCCGCCGCCGCCGCGCTGACGGACCCAGAGGCAGGCAGGCCGGGCGCCGGCGGCGCGGCTGCGCCGCCGCCATGGATGCTGCCGCTGCGGCTGGCGGCTAGCGCTGCGCCGCCGCCGCTGCCTTTAGGCGAGAGCGGGGGCAGGCCTGAGGCGGAGGCTGAGGACACCAGCGGTGGTACTTGCGTCTGGGACGGTGCGGAGGACGGCTGCTGCTGCTGTTGCTGCTGCCCGGCGGATGGTGATGAGGATGACGCTGGGGCAGTCGGGGCTGCGGAGGGCGGAGCGGGGCTGGAGGTGTCTGTAAGCTCGCGCAGGCAGGCGTTGACGATGTGTGACGCCAGCTCAGCGCGCAGGCGGGCGTTCTCCATCTCCAGGCCTGCGGGTGAAGGGGGCGTGGCAGGACCATCACACGATGCTGCCAAGCAAGGAACAGGCCACGAAACCCCCTTGGCCACCAAAAGCATGCAGTGATGCTTTACGTGAGAAAACTCCCAATGCCACACACCCGCAACAACAACAGTTTTGAGACTTTTGCGCTGCTTCGTTGAGCGTTTGCATACAATTGGCCAGCCCACGCGGGACAGCAGAGGCACCGGCGTGCCCTGTGGTAAGCGGGAGGGCAGCCCGCTGTGCGACAGCCGCGGGATGTCCTTTTCATGCATGCAATGGCGCATGCCTCAGCCACTCACTCGGCATGCTCAGCAGCGGCACCGCCGCGTCTCCTACTGCACGCTGCTGCCGCCGCGGCTGATGCTGTGCGTCGTCGCCGCCTGCGCCCTGCCCCTGGCCCTGGCCGCCGGCCGCCGCCCCCGCGCTGCTGCCGCCGCTGTGCATGCGCGACATGGAGAGGGACGTGGACCTGGTGGGGCGCTGGTCCAGGTAGGCGAGGCGCTGCAGGTCCTGCATGCTGACGCTGACCAGCGGTACGGGCGGCGAGGGCACGCTGATCTGGCAGTGCGGCGGCTCGGAGGCCAAGCCGGCACGCGCTAACAGCTCAGCCGGAAGGAAGCGTGAGACCTGCGCACACACATAAATGACACAGTTTAAGGCCATGGTCCATGAACTGACTGCGATGACTTGCTGCTGATGGTCAAGCCTGCAACAGCTTCACAGGGTTGTGCGCGCGAGCGCGCGAGAACGCATGCGCACGCGCACACACTTGTGCGAACACATGCATGCATGCCAGCGCTTGCATCACGCTGGTTGGTGTTGCCCTTGCACAACCACCGTGGGCAACACCCTTGAGGATCAGCAGCGCGTGACGACTGCTCAGCGCACTGTGCGTGTGCAGGAGACCTCCCGGCCAGCCAGGCAGCGTGCATGGCGCATGCGTGGTGTCTGTCTCACCTGGCCCGCGAAGCCGGCGCGGCGCGCTGCCTCCTTGTCCCTGAACCTGCTCATGTGCTCCGCCACCTTGGACGCCTGCCCCGCGTAGGTCTCCTGCCACCCCTTGCGCCGCACCACCTCAGCCAGCAGCGCGCGGTATGCGGCAGGAAGCCTGCGCGTATGCACACGCACATGCACAGGCACACACGTGATGACCCCGCACTGCATGGCTCCACGGGAATCACACTGCATGGCACCCCGGGCACCTTATCTACACACGCGCATGTGCTCACCCCACATCGTCACCACATTTTGCAGGCAATTGCTACAGAGGTCGATTCGGACGGGCCGGACAGCGATGCAAGACTGCGACTGCTGCTGTTCTTGCCGGCACGCCAAGCCGCTGCGTGCCGTGAGGCTGCTCGCAGCACCCTTGCGTGGCCGACCCAGTACTCTCGCAAACGGTGCAAGCCCTCCCGCTGCAACCCGGCGACGTCCTTGGCAGGGGGTGCAACGCGCTCATGCTTGCGCCACTTAGCATGCGGCCTTGTGCGTCCAGTCAAGGTCCGTGAAAGATTGCACGCAGGAGGCAACGGACGGCCTTAGAAGGTACATCGCTTGGTGGTCTAAAGCGTGCCGCGCCGCTCGCTGCGCGCTGCTCACCGTGTGACCAGGCGCAGCTCCGCAAACGCCGCCTCCTGCCGGCCCAGCACCTCGCCGAACGCGGCCAGCTTGTTCTTGAGGTCGCGAATGCGCGACTGCTGGCTGGCGATGCGCTGCAGCTGCAGGATCACGTCGCGCGTCATCGCCATCTGCACGCCAGCCAAAGCGCAGCCATGCGTTCCAGGCACTGCCTCGTGACACCGTGGTCTAATGCCCTGGGTAGTAGAGGCTACCATAAGTGACATAGCATAGCCCTGGTTTACGGAGAAGCCGTTAAACCGGGCTATTGTATTGACCTGACTTGGGTGCACTGGCATTCTAGTCAGTGAGCCAGGCGCATGTACAACGCCACAAACAGTCGATCAGATGAGGCCATCTTCAGGTGTGCCCCGAGAGTGCCACCGACCAGGCCAGCCATGGTCAGATGCAGGCGTAGCTGGCCGCATGCTCAGTGTGGGTGCATGGCCGCGCCCGCCCTTCACCTGCCAGTGTACAAGCACACAAGCGTGCAAGCGTGCAGCGCACCTTTGAGGTCTCGCACGTGGACGTGAAGGCGCTGAACTGGCTGTCCAGCTCCACCAGGCGCGGCAGCTGGCGCGTGCGGTGGCTCTCGTGGATGCTCTCCATGGCGGCCGCAGCGTCGTGCGTGGCGCCGGGCCGCAGGCCGGTGCCGCCGCCCGCCCCCCCTGGACCCCCGGCCGCGCCCAGCTGCATCACTACCTCCTCCACCAGCCCACACACCACACGCAGGTCCTTGGCCAGCACCTGCGCACGCAGCACCACATGGCGGCAGCGCCGTTGACCACCGTCACACGGCATCAGTTCCTCAGCTGCGTGCACATGCCGCGCCTACCTGCCTGCCCCAATCACACGCAGCGGTGAATCGGCCTTGAAAGCTGGCTGTGCTGGCCCACAATGCTGCATGAACCCCGTTGCCGTGTGCGTGCGTACAACCAGGGTCCTGTCTCATTCGCCTGCAGCGCCCCAACAGCACCGCCTGTTGTCGGGCGTGGTGCAGCGGCAACCAGCACTCACTGGCCATTCCTGGAGCCCGTGCCCACCCCACGCTGTCCCACATATCTGTCCCCCTTTACCCACTGCAATCATTACGTCTGTCCCAGCCCTGCAGCGAGGTCCCGTTCAGACTCCTCCCTGGCAGCTCGGTATCGCTATATGCATCACACTCATGTGCCGCTGGTCTCCTTCGCTCTGTCCTGTGCAGGGCACTCAATGCCTCAACCCATGTGCAGGTGCCCACATGCGCAGGTGCCCACGGTGGGTTAAGACTCTGGCCTGCTTGGTGTAACAGCAAAAGCTCCCCTGGGGCCATGCAGTTTTGGTTCCCTGGCTTGGCATGGGGCTGAGCCTCAGCCTACATCTCCCCGCGCAACACCTCTCTCTCCCACCAGCACCACACTACCGTCACAGCACCCACCTGCACCACGCTGCTGTGCTCATCCAGCAGCGCCTCATACGCCGCCAGCTGCCCCCCCAGCGCGTCCAGGTCCACGCTGGGCGCCTGCAGGAATAACCCCTCCACGTCAGCGCGCAGCCCCGCCATCAGACCCTCCAGCTCCCCCACCTGGACATGGGCGCAACCCCCATAGGGGGACGTGCGGCAGCCACAACAAGTTGGCGGTCAGGCACACGAAGAGGCGCAAGCCAAAGATCAGGGGTGGTGCACGATGCGGTGTGCGGTGCAGGTAAGGTCGCCGTGGACGACGTGCGTGCAGTGGTGTGGCATGCAGGCTGTGGAAATACAAGACGTCAGCCAAGTCAACTGCGGACGTGTCATTCCCCATGATGCAAACCAACTGCAGACTTCAACCACTGCACAGCGCCATGGCGCTTTTAACGACCTCACGGAGCGACCCTCCCGCCACACTTGCAGCCGCCATGTCCCTGCAGCAGCAGCAGCGCTGCAGCGCCGTGGCGACGCCTGGCTGCTGCCACGGCCCCCCGCCCCCCACCCCGCAGCCAGTGGGGGTGATGGGATGACTGGCGGCACGCACCTTGGCCGCAAAGCCCTCGTGGCTGCGCTTGCACGCCTCGTACCACTCGCGCAGGCGCGCCAGCGGCTGCACGTCGCCCAGGCGCCTCCAGCGCTCGTCCTGCAGCGCCGGGTGCAGCTCAAGCGCCTGCAGCGCCGACAGGTCCTGCGGGCGGCGGGACCGGGGGAGGGGGAGAGGGAGGGTGGACACACACCAACGCTGCTGTTGACACAAAAACACCCTCGTCTACTCTCACACACACCTCC